>JASAOO010003401.1:0-55116 GCA_030849075.1 Zelonia costaricensis | reverse complement strand
CCCCTCCCCTCCCCCCTCAAGTCGCGCGCGCGTCACTGGCGGGGTGGCGCCGTCCACACTTGTGCGAGGCGGCAGAGCAGAGCGCTGTGCCCTCGTCCCTCGTGCGTGTTGTCCCCTGCTCCAGCCGCGTTCTTTTATCTTCCACCCTCTTCCACCCTCGCCCTCACTGCACCTTCCGCCTCCTTTTCTGCGCAACTCTGCGTCTGCGTGTGTGTGTGCGTGTGTGGACGCGTGTGGGGAAGCGCGTGCGTGGTTTCAAGAAGCGCTCGAGAAAGCGAGGCACGGCTTTGCCACGCCACCGCTGCAGTCTCCACGACCCAGCTGCAAACTAGAACGAAAAAGAAAGGCGAGCACTGCGAGTACCCGCTGGCGTGTGCGTGTGTGCGTCTTTGCGTGCGCGTGTGCGTGGATACGCAGTCATGCAAGTCAACGAACCGTCTGCCTCGACGTCTCCGCTGTCGACGTCCCCCTCGACAGCGTCACCGTCGGGCCCGCCCTCCGCGCCGGCCACTGCCCTGCGCACGCAGACGGCGGCGTCCACCGCGAGCACCCCGGTGCTCGGCGCGACCGTGGGGGTGCCCCCCAGCGCGCTGCGGCTGCGGCCGGCCTCGGCAGGCCCCACCGCCTCCGATGGCGTGGCGGGGCGGCCGGGGCCCGCGCCGGCCGCGGTGATGACTCGTCCCGCCTCCGCGACACCCGTCACCACCGTACCGCAGAGTGCGCGGCCCGGCGTCGCCAACGCCGCGGCGCAGCCGCCGCCCGTGACGTTCATCCCGTCCTTCCTGGGGCCCCCAGGCAGCGCGGCCACGACGGCGCTGGGCTTCATGGACAGCGCGACGATGGCGTCGTCGGGCACCTCGTCGCAGCCCTCGACGGCTGGACGCACGTGGCTGGCGCAGCAGCGCCGTCCGCGGCCCATGCCCCACCCGACGTCCACCGCGGCCTGCAACAGCTACCTCCTGCGGGCCGGTGACGCCATCGCCACGGCGGATGCGCCACCACCCCAAGCATCGCAGTCCACTGCGCCCTCCAGCCTGCGCTTTGCCCAGCTCGGTGCGACTGCTTCCGCTGTTTCCGCGAGCGTCGCAGGGGCAGGGACCTCCGCTGCGCCGTTGTCCTTCAACCCCCGCTGCCCCGCCAACCCACCGACGGCAGCCGCCACCGCCCCGCCCAGTGCCACGGTGCAGCACCTCCCCCTCACCGCCCGCCGCGCACGCGTCGACGGGGACGGCAACGCTGCCGCGGGCGGGTCCGCCAAGGGCAGCCCCGACGCGCCCGTCAGCGCCCTCCGGCCCGGGCGCCGTTTCAGCACGAGCGACAGCGCCCCACTCACCTGGGAAACGTCGGAGGTGCCGGCAGCGCAGACCTCCATGGCAGCCGCCTCCGCCTCGGGTTTCAGCAACATCGCGGGCAGCACCGCACGACCCTCCTCAGCCTTCGCCGCGGACGCGTCCATGGGCAACCCTTCCAGCGCCGCACCATTCCGAACGCGCAGTCGCCGGGTGGGCAACGGCGTGGGCCGCAACCTCGACTCGCACGTGTATCTCAACACCAACGTGATGAGCTACTGTGAGTTGCTGGTGCCGCCGCCGGCGTCGGTCGCCGCCGGCGGTGGCGCGGCGCCCCTCCGCGTGCTTGGCAACGTGCTGGAGTCAACGGCAACTGCGCAGGTTGGGCGCGGGGCAGGGGCTGCTGGCGCTGTGGCAGCGACCGCGAGTGCCGCGGATGCGCGGGTCTCGCAGCGGTCCATTTCGCAGACGCCACACGACTACCTGAACTACCCGCCCACGCCCCCACTAACCGCCAGCCCTGGCTCACCGCCGCGACAGCAGTATCAGCAAGCAGCGGCCACCTACTCGGCGATGCACGCAACGCTTAGCCAAGTCGGCAGCAGCAGTAGCAACAGCGCCGTTGCCGTCGGCCTTCGCACGCATGGCGGCAAGGGGGTCGTGCGATGCGTGCGGGCCGAGGTGGGCGACGGCCACGTGGTGCGCGTTGTCAGCGGGCTGCTGCAGTCCCCCCTCACGGAGGATCTGGCGGAAAGCCAGAGCCTGCGCGAGAACGGGCTGCAGAGCTCATCGCCGCTGCCGTTGGGGGCCATGCCGTGGACCCTCCCGGCGGTGCCCCGCGGCTTGCGCCTCGTCGGCGCCGAGGACGGCGCACCGGCCTCTGGGACTGCCACTGGGGCGGGCGCTGGGGCGGCGGCCGCCGCTGCGAGCGGCCTGCCCACCTCGAATGCCGGTGCGCCGAGCTCGGATGGCGCCTGGGACCCTCAACGCCGCGCGGACAGCCGCGACACCAGTGCTGCGACGACGGCTGAGGCCGAAGCGGCGCGGGCGTACAAGGCAAACCCCATCTCCGCCGTCTTGGCCGGGGCACAGCGATGGCAGTCCGCGGCCAGAGGCGCCCCCCGCCCCACGAGTCCATCCGCGTCGCTGCCACGCGGGGAGGGACGGCGCGGTGGGGCCGGCAGCACCGGGCAGCATGCGTCGTCGGCCGCGCCGCTTACGGGCCGCGGCGCCTCTGGCACCCGCCCGCAGGGCTCCAGCTCGAACACGACGGGCGTGGCGACCACGGCGGTGATGCCCTCGTCGGCCGGCGGGACGGCGACGGCACCGGCGGTTGCGGTGACGGAGCGCCCGTCGTCCTCGTCGTCCTCGCCGGGCCACCGCACGACCGCCCGTGGCGTCCTCACGCCAGCCAACGACGCGGCCAACCGCAGCGTCAGCGACGCGAGCAAGAGCGGCGACATGGGCGTCTACAACCTCGACTCAGCCGGCATCTCTGCCGCGGCGAGCACGCCCATCACCAGCTTCTCGGGCCAGACCGGCGCCGGTGCGGCGCGGTACCTCGGTACGGCCTCGGGCGTGCACCGCCACCACACAGCTACGTCGGCGCAGCTGATGCAGCAGCGGGCCGTACGCCGCGTGAACTCCCTGCACCACCGCCAGCATCGCTCCATCACAGACGCGAGGGGCGTCGGAGGGGGCGGCGGGGACGAGGAGGAGGGGTCCGTGGTGGGAGGGGAGGCGGGGGCAGGCGTGCGGCGAGCCGCCGTGCTCGTGTACGCCGGGGCCCCGAATATGCAGCGCGACGGCGCCACCGTTGTCTCCTCGCTGCGCCGCTTTCTCTCTGGTGTCTCGGTGCACACAGCGCGCGACGGCGCGGCGCCGGCGCCGCAGCGTCCTAACGTGTCCAGCGGCAACCGCACCGCGTCGCCGCCCCAGCGCCTGCCCGGCAACGCGGTGCTCGCGTCATCGACCGTCACAGGCCCCAGCGCGGCGTCCTTCTCCTCGCCGCCGCCACCGATCGTCGTGGACACGATGAGCGCGAACTACTCGCCCCCGCCCCCACCCCCGCCGCCGCCGCCGTCGCCGCCACCAGTGCCACCGACCTTTGCGCTGTTCGGCGCCCTCGAGCGGCTCTCGCGGTTCTCCGAGCTGGTGCAGCTCTGCCGCGAGCACGCCGACGTCCTCGACGACTTCTTGTCTCGCCTCACGCTGCAGCTGCACCGCAACTCGTGTGCGGCGCCGTCGTCGCTGCTCGGCGGCACCGCCGCGGCAGCGCGCATGCAGACGCCGCCGCAGGCCTCGCTGCCACTGCCGGCAGGGCTGCCGTCGACCACCGCCGTCACGTCCACCGCCCCGTCACGAGCGGATCGCGAGTTCCTGCGATGGCACCGCATCCTGATGCACCTCCTCCGGCAGCCCGCCGAGCTGGTGAAGGTTGGTGTGGAGTTCTTCAGCGACGCTGTCAACTCGTGGCCGCTGCACATGCTGTACCTCACGTGCTGCTACTACGTGACGGCTCGCGAGCACGGCTTCGACGCGCTTGTGGCGGCGCTGAGCGGGGGCGGCATCGTATGCTCCGGCAAGGGCCTCTTTGCCGCCCTCGCCGTGTCGATGGCGCAGGGCGAGGAGGACCTCATCCAGTCCACCGCGTGCATGTACCGCGCCGCCTTCTACACGGGCGTGCTGATGCGCAAGCGGCACCAGTTCTTTGAGGCCGAGACGCGGCTCACGGCAAACGGCGGCTTCACGCTGCTGGTGGTCAACATCCCCATCAACACTCTGCGGCGGCTCGTGACACGTGTCAACGAGGGCTACGATGTGTTCGCCTCAATGCGGGACACTTGCAGAGACGCCGAGCCGGCCTTGGACGGAGGAGGAGGGGGCGGCGGTGGCGGCGGTCACGGCTACGGGCTGAACAGCAACGAGACGACCGTCAGCATTGGCAGCGCGCCGCCGCCGCCGCTTCCGATGCGGCGCTACGGCGGGTCGCGGCTGTACTCGCCGACCTCGTCGAGTGGGCACGGCTCCGCCGCCGCCTCGCCGCCGGCGCCGCCGCGCTCGATGCCGTACCAGCCACACTCGGTGATTGAGGTGAGCCGCGTGATCAGCAGCCGCTCCGCCGTGCTGTGCGGGCACCCGCTGGACATGCTGCGGCTAGACATGATTCTCGCGCGCTTCGCGGACTTCAACGGGGTGAAGATCCACAAGGAGTACTTGCCGGCGGGTGGGCCCGAGAACAGCTACTTCTTCAACAAGCGCATGACCCACGAGCTGATGGGGCTGTGGAAGGCCCGCGGCGTGTCCTTCTCGCTGGCCAGTGTGCACCTGCCGGTGTACTCGCCCGTGAACGGGGACCTGTGGACGGAGACGATGCGCATGCCGTTTGACCCACCCGTGCCCCCCGACGCGTCGACTTCACCGATGGCGTACGGCGGCGATAGCAACGCCATCTTCGCCTCGACAGCGCCGCCGCCGACGGAGGGCTACCGCGATGAGTGGTGGATGTTCAGCGTGGCAGAGGCCGCCACGTGCGCCAATCAAGACTTGACCTACTCGCTGCGGCACATGCGCGATGGCAGCGTGCTGCTTGACTTCTCCACCCACGCCATCGGCATCGGTCGCCTCATCGCGTGGACGAACAAGTCCATCACGGTGTTGGCGGCGCCGGAGAACCGGCAGGAGTCGTCCGCGATGCCGCCGCCGCGGCGCAGTCCGAAGGACGAGGCGGTGCGCAACACGATGGAGAAGCTCGCGATTATCAACCGCGTCCTGCGGGAGGTGGGCGCGAATGTGGAGCAGCCGCCGGACGCCCTCGCGAACCCGTCCGTCGAGCTCTTCACCACCTTCACGGAGCTGGGGCTGCTGGAGGTGCTGCACGGGCTGCGCAGCCGCGCCGGCCCCTCACGCGGTCTCTCCGCTGTGGGCAGCACCGTCGCTACGTCCATGTCGGAGCGACGCAGCGGCAGGCTCGAGCGGAGCAACAGCCGCGGCGCTGCCAGCGCCCCGTCCAACTCCGCGCAGCTCCCGGAGTGTGTGTCGTCCAGCCGGCTCGACGGGGCCACGTCGACGGTCGGGCTCAGCGGTGGCGCCCCCTCCTTCCACGGCCCGGCGGCGGGTCGTCGCATGAAGTCCAACGTTGGTGCCCTCATCTCGCTCAACAGCGCCTCGGTGAGCAACGTGAACACGAACAATACGAGCGTCAGCGTACTCGTACCGGGCACCAGCGCGACGCAGAGCGCGGGCAGCTTGGTGGCCGGCACGCCTGCCGGACCGCGCAAGAGCGAGAACCTGTCGCTCAGCTCGGCGGGCGGCGGAGGTGGGATGAACGGCCTGAGCGCCGCCTCGATCCTCGCCGCCGCCACAGCCGGCAATGCGGTTGCCACGGCCGCCGCCGCAGCGGTCGCCGTGGCAGCGGCCGCCGCCTCGTCGGCACCGGGCACTGGGAGTGGCGGCAACGTCGGTGAGGGCGGCAACAGCAGCGCGGGCGTGGGCGGGAGTACGGCGCGGGTGGACGCGGGCGGTGGGGGGTTGGCGGCGGCGACGTCGACGGCGAGCTTCCCTGACTACCAACGCGCGCCCGGCTCCTTCAACGTGGTCGCCCTCCCGGACAGCACCTCAGCAGGAGCCCCGGCGCCGGGCACCCACTCCACCGCCGTCCCTGCGGCATCGCCACTGCCACCGCCACCACCGCCGCCGCCGGCGGCCTCGACGTCTGCGGCCACGACACCCGACTCCCGTGGGCTGCAGCCCGTCGCGGCGAGCCGCCATCGCCGTCGCAGCAGCACGAGCAGCAGCGGCGCCGCGGCGATGGCGAGCACGCAGCCGGACGTGAACTCGATAGCCGCCTCCGGCCACGGCGCCGCCTCCGCACCGTCGAGGGAGAGCGGCAGCAGCGGTGGAGTGGCGGGTGGTGCCGTGAGTGCCGGAGATGGCGGCGCGGCCACGGCCTCCGTCAAACGATCCCGCGTGCAGCCCCCGACGTTCGCGGCTGTGATCAGCGAGTTGAGCTGCCCGGTGCACCACGTGCGCTCGCCCATGACGGCGGAGGAGCGGCCGGGGCGGGGCGGGGGTGGTGTGGAGGAGGACCGGGAGTCCCTGCAGGGAGTTGGCGGCAGCGCGGCGGATGTGACGGGGGGCGCGGCGCAAGGGACGGAGCTGTGGCACACGGTCAGCCCCTTCGCGCCGTCGGAGCTGAGCAGCCCCCTGACCACCAGCATCCTAGTCAGCGCCGGCGCCGGTGGCGCGTCCACATCACCGAACCCGCACCTGGGCTCGGCGCTGCAGCGGCAGGTATCGTCGCGGCTGGCGGGACCGCAGCCGTCTTTCAAGACCGAGAACCCATCCGCCGGCGAGGCCGTGAGCATCTCCGGCCCTCCCATTCCCTTCCTGGTCGTGTCGCAGGAGGCCCGCTCACCGTCCAGTCCCTCACTCGCGAGCCGCGGCCGTGGGAGCGCCGCGGCGGTGTCCGACTCGATGCGTGATGCCCCGGCACCGGTGTTGGCCTTCGCATCCGAGTGCCTCCAGGCCCCGCTGGCCCCCGGCGCGCGCGGCGGTCTCCGCCCCCCCGCCTTCGACGTGCGGCGCACCCGCGGGACGCGGCACGACGCCCAGCACCTCCTCCACGCCGGACTGGCGGGGGCGGTGCTGGCTGACCTGAACGATGCCCCGACGGCGGCCGCAGCGGCGGCCGTGACGGCCGGGCCGTGGCCCTCCGCGGGCACGGCGGCGACGGCGCCGGATGTGTGCCCGCTCTCCATGTACGAGAACGACTTTGTGATCCGCCGCAACAACGATTTCGCCGGCATCGTGAATGTCTACCAGGTGTCCTCGCTCATCACATATTACGAGATGCAGTTCAACTGTGTGCTGTGTGACGGAGCCGTGCTTTTCGCCGGCCTGCTGAAGAAGGCCTCTGGCATCGCCTTCCCGTCCTACACGCTGCTGCTCTGCCCGACCGTCTTCTCGCTGCTGGAGCTGTGGGACGGGTATGAGTTCGAGGAGCTGTGGAAGCGCTCCCTCGGCGCCCTGCCCTGCAGCCGCGTGACGTCGCCCATCTGCGCTGGCTTCACGTGAGGAAAAAGGAGAAGGAGGGGGGGGGAGGGGGAGAGGGTGTGTGGCAACTCCCCGTGGCTGAGCTGTGGTGCGAGCCGCCTGGCCCCTTTTTTTTTGTCGTCCATATTTACGTCTGTTCATCCCGCTCCCCTTTCCTTGAAGCGAAACTGGATGAAGGGGCCTCATATGTGTTACCGTCTGTGTTTTCCTGTTTATGCGTGCGTGCGTGTGCGTGTGTGTGTGTGTGTGTGTATGTGTGTGTGTGAATGTCTCTCTCTCTCTGTGCACGTTGCGTGCAGCTCCGGTCGACCACCGCCGGCTCCCTTCTCGACCGTCCCCCTTCCTTCCCCGTTCTTTCTCGAGTGTTTTTCTCTTTTGCTGTGCCTTCGCCTTCCTCTTCCACATCGTACCCTCTCCGCCTCCCCTCCCTCCGCGCGCACGGGGGGGGGCGCGAAAGTACGTCGCGCCCCCCCTCCTCCTTCCCCCGTTCCGCCTTCCATTGCGCGCCGCGTCTCAGTCCCTTCCCTCCCACCAAGGAGCTCCCCCCTACCCCCACCCGCACCCTCACTGTTTCTCCCTTTCTCCCTCCCTGTCCCCTCGATCTCCGACCCCTGCGCTGTGCGGCGTGCCTTCCTATACACGCACGACCCCAGCCGCCCCACCCCCACCACCCTCCCCGCGCTCGCCCGGCGTGTGCGGAGAAACGCACAGGAGATGAGGGCGGGAGTTACCGGTGTAGCCGCCGTCGATTTCCTTTCCCGTTTTTTGGCCTTTGCTCTTTCTTCCTTTTTTTTTTTGGTTTGGCCATCAGCCCCATGTACGCGTGTCTGCATGTGTGTGTGTGTGTGTGTGTGTGTTTGTATGCGTGTGTCTTTACCTTCCCGGCTTGCGGAGCTCGTACGCGGAGTCGAAGCCGTACCGCTGACGTCTGCACCCCCCACCCTCCCCCCCCCTCAAGCGAGGCACCGCGGAGGGCACCGGGGTCAGCGACTTCGTCACGCGCTCCTCATTCGAAGAGCGCCGAGAAGAAAAACGTACGAAAAGGCAAAGGAAAAGCGATCCTCTCTCTGAGGCCTATCCAGTCAACAACAACACCCCCCAAAAAAAAGACGGAGAAGCGCGATGCGGCAACTACGTAGGCACAGTGACGGCGTCCTCGGCGGCGTTACCCGCACACGCACGGCATGTGGCACTGCGCAGCGGACAAGCTCTGCCGTGTAGGGGCGTCGCGCAGCCTGGCGTCTTGTGATCCCGAGCAGCTTGCCTTTCACTGATGGTCCACGACCTTCCACTTCGCCATACTCCTTCTCTGCCCGCGTCGTCCCCCCCCTTCCCTCCCTCCCTCCCTCCCTCCTCCCCCCACTCCGCGCGTCCTTGGGCGCACCGGCATACCGCGCCGCACCAACGCGCACGCACCCACACACCCACACGACACGCGTCACGAGCTGCGTCGAGCAGTGCATCGTTGATTCAGACCCCGTCTTCATCCCGCGGCATCTCTCACACCGCCCTTCACACGCCCCCCCCTCCGTCCCTTGTCCCCTGCCCTCAACCGACCCACACAGACACCGAGTAGCGCCATGTCCAAGTCGATCTCCGTCGTAGCGTCTGGTGCACCCGCCGCGCTGGTGCAGGCGGCGTCGGCGATGCTGGCCTCCGCCACGGGCGGCGCTGTCAAGGCCGCGCAGGCCGCGTCGGCTGCCTCCAACGCCGTTGTGATTGGCACGCAGGCCCCCCGCGGCGTGTACGCGTGCGTCGCCGAGCCGCCGAGTGCGGCGAGTGGGCCGTACGCGGGCGTCAAGACGACCGTCATCCGCGCGATTCTGCCGCGTGGTGCGCCGGACGCGATGCAGGTGCGCGACATCATCGATGTCTACCCCGCCTCCGGCATCGCGTGCGAGGCGGAGACGGCCAAGGCCGTGGAGAACTACACCAAGGCGGCGAAGCTGGCGGTCGAGAAGGCCAAGGCGCTGAAGGCGTCGCGTGTGACGCTGGTCACTAAGCCGGCCTCGAAGTACGAGCGCCTGAACAGTCTCTTCCGTGAGACGTGCGGCAAGACCATCGAGGCGGCAGGCCTCTCTGTGGAGACCATCAGCACGGCGACGGCGGCCAACGACCTGATCATGTTCCCGGAGAAGATGAGCGTCGTCGTCGTGAACGACGACCCGGTGTGCGAGAACGTGCAGTACGCCTTTGCCGGCATCGTCGGCGGCGTCCACACGACGTACTACACGGACGCCGGCAACAAGATCCACGGCGGCCACAGCTACAAGTCCGTCGCCGCGGCACTCGCCGAGGAGCTCAAGGCGCTCGGCATGAAGGCCGAGGCCTCCAAGATCGAGGCCGCCGCGAAGCAGAGCCCGCGCAACGCTGTCCCGGCCAAGTAAAGCAACAGCACCACCAAAAAAAAAAAAGAAGAGATGATACAGCAGGGCAAGCGGCGATGCGAAGAGATGACGACGCAAGCGCGCACACACGCTCACGCAAACACAAGCGTGCTTGTATGCGGTGGCTTCTGCCACCCCATAGAGGGCCTCTTCATCTCTGATACCCTTTTCCCGTCCATCAACAGCGCCGTGCGTCGCCTCGTCATCTTTTTTTTTTTTGCTGGCCGTCGTGCGGTGTGTAGTGTGGGTGCCGCTCCGCCCCCCGCCCCCCCCTCCCCCGCCCCCCTCGTTCTCCCCCACCCCTTCGTATCGGTCGGCGCAGTTAGTAGGAAACCTCGTTTCAAAGGAAAGGAACTTCTCCCGCGTCGCACAGCCTCGTCTCAGCGCTCCCTCTTCCCGTTTTCTTGTTTTTTTTTTTGTTTTGGCACTCACGTTCCCCCACCCCTCGGCATTGCTGTCGTACCCCGCTGACCCTGTCTGCGTTCTGCCCTTCACACCCACGGGCATCATCGGCCGCTGCTGATGCTGCCCTGCACTGCACTGTACACGCACGCTCGCCGCTTTGGCGAGTGCGTGCGTTTATGTGTGGGTGGATGGGGGGCGCCAGAGGCGTCGGGTGGGGCGCTTCAGTCGAGCGGTGGAAGAACGAAACAAGAGAACGACAGATGGAGGGGCGTGCGGCGAGGTGTTGACGATGCAACACAGTATAACCCAAAGGCAACAACCAATCTCATCTTCCATGCGACACACACACGAGAAAAAAAGGCGAAGAAGATGGCCATCTTCTTTTGCGGTTTGTTTTCCCTTTTCGCGCAACGCGGCGGCCCCTTCCAACACGGTGGTGATGCGGGAAGGAAACGAATAGACAGAGGACGAGAACCCGCGCGCGGTGTCTGTGTGTGTGTGCACCTGGTGCACAGAGCGCCGCGTTGCTCCCCTGCAGGCTTCCACTGCGGACTTCCCTGAGTGCCGTCTCGTGAGAAAGCGGTGGCCGCTCTTGCGTTTGGCTGGTTGGCGGCGCACCTTCTCCGTCCGCGCCCCGACACAGCTCTACGCGCTTCCACATGAGACTTCTGCTTTCCACCTCCATCCCTTCCGCTGCGCTTCCGTTGTCACTCTTCGTTTTTTTTCTTTTTTCGCCCTTTCAATGCCGACGCCGTTCTGCGCGCCACACGTCGCCGCCCTTCCCTGCCGTCTCTCTGCCTGCCGCGACGCCGGCGTGCTCCTCCTACACCGCTGTGGCTCAAAACGGCTCCATCGCATCGCCGTCGTCCACACCGCCAACGCGGACACAGACCTGTTCGTCACCGAGATCCGCGTTCGCCTACCTATATACCTACGCCCGCTTTCCCACCACCCCCACTTTCTCTCTCTGTGCTGTAGGCAGAGTCGTTGTAGCTTCGCCTGCAGCCGCGTGTACCCTTCCACGGTGCATCCCCCCCCCCACTCCTCCCCCTCTCCCCCCTCCGCCTCGCTCCCATTTTCCACTCGCTCCGCGCCGTAATTCTGCAAACAACACACACACACGCACACAAACGCGCGCACAAACACTTCCCTTCGCTTCGCTTTTCTTTTCTTTCTTTCCCTTCCTTCCCTTTCACGTGCTCTTCTCACGGAGACGACGCCAGCACCCGAAGACGCGGTGCCTGTCGGCGGAAAACAGTCCCCCACCTCCCTCCCTCGGCGAACCGAGAAAAAAATAGGGAAGAGGGCGCGCGAACCATCAAAGGAACGAAAGCACTCGTGCACACACACACACACACACAAACACACACACGCGAAAAAAAAGAGAAACTCCCATCGCCAAACAGCACGAAACGACAGGGGGGCGCGGTTCGGCAGCGTCGAGACGTAGCGTAGAAACACACACACTCAGTGCCGGCGCGTCTCCCACTCCACCACCTGCCCCCCTGCCCCCCTCTCTCTCCCACCTCATAGTCGCTTTCTTGCCCGCGTCCCGCCGCCCCTCCCCCCCTCCCATCCCCCCCTTCCCCCGCACAGTCATCGCCCTCCCCTGTTGACCCCCTCGCCCGGCACTTCTTCTGGTCTTTGCGGCGTTGTCGTCATTCTTCACAAGGCGGATTCTCCGCACTCCTTTCTTCTCCCCCTCCCCTGCCCCTTTTTTTCTTTTATTTGCCATACAGCTTGTGACCTTCCTCTTCTTCTTCGTTTTGTGGTCGACTCGACTCGCTCTGTCCGTCCCCACCCCGCCCGTGCGTGTGCGTGTGTGTGTGAGCCCGTCTGCGTGGGCCGACGCGGGTGACGTTTGCGCCTCTGTTTCCCCACTCCTCGNCCCCCCCTCCCATCCCCCCCTTCCCCCGCACAGTCATCGCCCTCCCCTGTTGACCCCCTCGCCCGGCACTTCTTCTGGTCTTTGCGGCGTTGTCGTCATTCTTCACAAGGCGGATTCTCCGCACTCCTTTCTTCTCCCCCTCCCCTGCCCCTTTTTTCTTTTATTTGCCATACAGCTTGTGACCTTCCTCTCCTTCTTCGTTTTGTGGTCGACTCGACTCGCTCTGTCCGTCCCACCCCGCCCGTGCGTGTGCGTGTGTGTGTGTGAGCCCGTCTGCGTGGGCCGACGCGGGTGACGTCTGCGCCTCTCTTTCCCCACTCCTCGCTGAAGCTCCTTTGCCAGCCGACCTGCGTCACCTTCTCGTCTTGTCCACAGTCGCCACGCTCCTGCGCGGCGCCACCGGTTTTGCCCTCCCCTCCCAGCTCCACCCTGCCCGCATCCCCTCCGTCCTCTGTCGTCCGTGTCTGTACGTTTTGTCGCTCCCCTACCCCCCCCCCCCCAACCCACCTCACGCCCCCTTTTTCTTGCCCCTCGCGTTCTCACTGCTTCGACTCCGGCGTGTCCTGTACTGCCTCCGCATTCCTTTCCCTCCCCCCCTTCACTCACACACAGCACTCCTCACCTCGCGCGTCTGCCGCACTCTGACGCACTCGACGTCCGCCACTCCAACTTCCCGTTCTCTTCCGTTTCTCCCTTCTCATCACTTTTGTTCCCCGACTCTCTCTCTCTGCCTCGCGCCCGCACCACCTCTCATTCCCCTCCTCGTCACCTGCGCGAGTGCGTGCTCGTCTTCTTGTGTATCCGTCTGTATCCGTGTGCGCGTGTGTGTGTGAGTGCGTGTGGCCCCTCCCCGTGGTTACCGTTCGTATTCTCTCTCGAACGTTGCTCCCTTGCTTTTGTTCTCCTTGTGGTCTTGTGACGACGACGGCTGCCCCCCCCCCTCCTTCCCCTCTCCCCCCTCCCTCCTCGCTGTGCCTTCTGTGGCCCCCCAGTTTGTTTTGCGTCGGTCAGCGTGCGATCGTGGCGAGCCCGAAGGCGTTGGCCGTTACTCCCACCCATTAGACGCCCGTGTGACAAGAAAACGAAAAAAAAAACCAAAAGAGGGCAGTGCGGTGTGTGCGCGTGCGTGCGTTTGTGTGCGTGTGGGTAAGCGTGAGCGGTGCTGTCTTGATTCATACCGGAGTTGTTGCGTAGAAGACGGAGGTGGTGTGTCAACACGTTCAGTTTGTGCTTCTCTTTCTGTGTCTCGAGCAAGGTGTCGACCGCACGCACCGCGCTACCTCCTTCGTTCCGCTTTGTGCTTGTGCGCCCGGGACCAACGCCAGCGCACGACGGTGGCGCGGCCAGGCACACACATACACACACAACCACGCAGAGAGGCGTAGCGGTGTACGCGAAGACACACACGCAGACACAAACACGAGTCCTCCACGTAGTCGTGCCACCACGAGCTGCAGCCGTAGCACAGCACATATCGATACCCGCGACGACACAAGACCCTTTCACCGCTTTCACCGCGTCCGCGCCACAGCTCCCGCCACACCCCTGACGCCGCGGCAGCGGGCGAGCGCGACGAGCCGCAGAAGAGCAGAACACACAGTAACAAAGTCAGCAACGAGAGGCGCCAGCAGAGTGCCGCCTCGCATCCCTCTTTCTTCACCCCTTTTCCAGCTGTGGTTTGACCGTACCTCTTTTTTTTTTCTCTGTTCACGACGGCGTCTGCTCTCGTTGTGATTGGTTGATGGGTGCTGGTGTCTGCTCGCGAATGTGAGCTCGTCTGTCTTCAACCCCCACCCCACCCCGTCTCTCCTGCATTGACCCCTTTTCAAGCACTGAAAAAAAGTGATAGTGCTGCCCCCCCCCCCTCTTCTTCTCTTTGAGCTGTCGTGCCCTTTTTTTCTTCGTTTCTCTTTTTTTTCCTTTCTTGGTTGTCGCTTGCGTTGATTCTGCTCCCTCTTTGTTTTTCCCCCGATCGCTCTTTCTCGCTGTATTGGAGGTCTTCGAGATCGGCGCCTCCGCCCGCGGTTTTTTTTTCGTTTTCGTTTCTTGACTTTTCGTCCTCCCCCCGCCTGTGCGTGTGTGCGTGCCTTTCCCTCTGTCTGCCGCTCTTTGGGAGTCTGTGACTGTGTGTCTGTGTGTCTGTGTGTGTGTGTGTGCGTCTGCCTCTCCGTCTCCCCCGTGTGTGTCGGTATTTGGAGCGAAACACGCACTAAGACTTCCTCGGTGTTCACTTCCACACCGCCCTCCTCGCCTCCCTCCTTCTCTCCCTCTTTCTCGCGGGTGGTTTTTTTTTTTTGCGGCTTCTCCCGAGCTTCATACGTACCACAACGGCACTTCTGTACTCCCTCGCCCCGGCCCCTCTCTCTCTCTTGCCGTTGTGACGCCTTTGTCTTTTGGTGTGGTCTGTGTCGGCTCTTCTTCTTTTTCTTTTGCTTCCTCCCCTCTTTCACAGATTCTCGCGCGTGCGTGTGTGTGTGTGTGTGCGTTCGCTTGTAAACTGCTTCGCTTTTCTTGCCTGCACCTCTTCTTCTTCTCCCCCCTTTGATTGTTAGCGTTCTCAAAAGGAAAGCCGACCCTCCCGCTTTCGGTCCAGCTTCGCCGCCTGCGGGCTCTGCGCCACCACTTTTTCCCTTTGGCTGCCTCCCCCGTACCTGTCGCTCTCTCTTTCCTTTCCCTTGCGTCTCTTCTCTTTTTGCTTGATCTACGCCGTGTCTCGGCCTCGCCGCTTCTCGCACGCACACAAGCACACACTCTTGGTCCCGCATCTGCCCCCCCCCTCCGCGACGCTCTCTTGGTGCCTCCTTCGTTCTTTTCCCGTTCTTCTCCATTTGGCGTTCGCACCTGCGTCCCACCCTCGCTCCGGCGTCTTCTCCCTTTTCTGTACCTCGGCTCTCCTCTCTTCCCTTCTCCCTCCCCGCTCTCCTTCCCTCTGCGCTCGCGCTTCCTTGTCGGTCGCTTCCCCGTGTCCTTGCTCTTTTTTTGTTTGTTTGTTTGTTTGTTTCCCTCCATCCCTCTCCCGTCAAACCTCTTCACAGTCTCCGCCGCGCATTCGCGGCGCTCCCTTCTCTTTTCTTCTTTTCCGCTTTTTGTTTCTGTTCTCGCGCGCGCGCCGTGTTCCCTCCTTTCCTGTATTGCCGTGTTTGTCTTGTCATACCTCACTTCGGCCTCTGCTGCTTCACACACCCACACACCCACGCAGGGGGGGTGTGCCTTGCTGAGACGGTCTCTCTCCCTCCCTCCCTCCTCCACCCTCTTCACATCTCTGGCGCTCTTCTGTCTTGTTCTTTTTTTACTTGTTCCTTCTCTTCACACGTGTCTTGCGCATCGAGCTCTCCCCTCTCGACGCCAAAGAAGACTCACCAGTACACAGCTGTCCACCGACACCCCCGCATCCACACAGCGAAAGAGGCACACCCACACACGCACACACGAATCCACGCGCATACAGTGAGAAACGCACGTGGAGGCAAGCACGCACACTCACACGCCCCTCGTCTTTCTTTTTGCTTCACTTCCGCTCTCCTCGAGTGAGTGTGTGTGTGCGTGTGCGTGCGGGCTTCCATCGACTTTGTGGTATCGACGTTGACTTTAGTTCATCCCTCTCTTCCCCCTTCGTGCGCTGTCAACTCCGTGAGTGCTGAGAGCTCTTGTTCCGCTGCGTGTTGTCACGGGGCGAGGGCCTTGCGTAAAGGGTGCGTCGTGGCCGCCTTCTTCGCCGCATTCCCTGTTTGACTCTCCCTCTCTCCGTCGTTTGTATTCCCTTTACGACGTATCGGGCTTGTATCATCGACACACACACACACACACACACACAGACACGCAAACGCTTTATCTACGTCGGACCCAGTTCCATACACTGACACCCACGGTTGACCGTACACGCACACACACACACACACACACACACATACGGCAACTGTGTCACACTACACGTTGCGGGACGCGGCGTGCTTGAGTCCATAGTGAGGGGAGGCGTTTTCGGGCTTGCTGGGCGTGGCGTGCGGCGGGAAGGCTCGCAGAATTCTCTTTTCTTTTAGATTTCCTCTGCAGTCCCCCTCCCACCCCCGGGGGTGCATCGTACGTGCTGCTTCTGCGCAGCGCACGAGGAGTACGAGCGGGAGAAAGGGGAGCGAGGCCACGTAGGCTCCGATAGCGTCGCTTGCGCGGCCTGTCCCCGCTCCGACCTCGGCACCCCGCTGCCGTCCCGCCGCCGCCGCCACGGCCCTTCCACGGCCGTCACACTCTTTTCACTGACCCCTCACTCTCGCGCGCCGAGCGAACGTCGCTTTCGAAGGGAGAAGTACACGAGATCATTCAGACCCCCATACGAGCACGCCCGCCCACCCACACAAGAGCAACAACGGCAAACAGAAAGAAAGAAAAAAAAACAGAGAAGGAAAGCCCACACCAGCAGTACACAGACAGCCATCGCCACTCTCACTGGTTGCCACATCGGACGAGCCTCTCACACAATCCTCGACGTCGCATTCACTTACACGCACATCGAGGCTCACGTCGTGGGCATAGGAAGGCGTAAAGTCCTTGCCGCATGCAGCAACGCAAGCGCACGCTCGCAGTACACACACGTGTTAAGGATCGCATTCACCAGTATCACCACCACCACCACCACTACCACCACAACAGCGCGCCTCGCGCGGCTGCGCTTTCCACACAAGCGTGCGGCCCGTGTGCGTGTGTGCGTGTGTGTGGGTGTGCACTCGCACAGCACCCCCCCCCCTCAGCCACAGGTCACAGATCCACAGAAGAGGTACGCTGCCGGAGAGGGAGAGAGAGGGAGAGCCTACGAGGGAGCTGCTCTCAGCCGAGGTGGTGCGTGGGGAGCAGACTCGGACTTCCTGTTGGACCTCTTTTTTTTGTGCGCCCCCCCTGCCTGCGTGCCTGCGTGTCTTGCTGTACCACGCTGCAGTACGCACACACACACACACACACACACACACGCGCACGCACACACGTAGCAGTTGCCTTTCTCGGCTCTCGTTTTCCTCTCCGCTCCTTCCTCTCTCTACCCCCCCTTGGCCTTCACCTCCCCTCCGCAACTGCCACCGCGAGCACCTCACAGCTCGCTTCGCATCCCCTCCGACTTCTTCCACCGCGCCCTGCTTTGTGTGTGTGTGTGTGCCCCTTCTCCTCCGCTTTTGTGTCTCTCAAGCCGACTCGCACGCGCCACTGGGACTCCTGCAACGGTGTGTGCCCGTGCGCCTCGCTGCTCTTTGACGACCCCGACTTTGGCAGCTCTCTTCCTCTTGCACCCCGTCCACCCTCCGCCTGCTGCTTTTCGTCGAACCAGCGAGGACGACTGCCCTGTTCGCGAGTCGGTCCGTCACCTCCCCCACCTCCCTCACCGTCCCCTTGCCGGCGTCTGCGTGGTCCTTCCCCAACTGTCGTACCTTTGGTACTGTCGTCGCTTGTGTCTTCACCGCTACTGGTGTGTGTGTGTTCGTGTGCGTGGCACCTCAACTGCGCTCTCCGCCGCTCCCCTCGGGTCGCAGAGCCAGGTTTCTTCCTCTAGCAGGGCAGCCGGGCCACACCCGCACCAGCACACTCACTCTTCTTGTGTTTCTTTCGAGTGCGGCATGAGCAGCTATCACCACAATCCCTACCGGCAGTCGTCCGGGGCCTACACGCCGTCGCAGCAGCCACGCCAGCCTCCACCCCCGCCCCCGCAGCTCGCGAGCACCGAGGCGCAGTCAGCGGACGAGGAGGCAGAGGACGGGGAGGAGAGCGGCGGGGACGGCGTTGCGAGCCCCCGCCAGAACGCGGAGCTCACGCGGGAGTCACGCGTTGGCACGGCCGCGATGGTGGAGGGCGGCGGCGCGTCGCACCGGTCGCGGCCCACTCCTTCGTCGGCGCCCTACACTGGCTCCGGCGCCCCGCTCTCCCCCGTGTCCCCACTCGAGCGATTGCCCAACGTGCCGCAGCTCACGGCCGCCCATGCCCGGGCCAGCGCCAAAACCGCGCACCGGTCGTACAGCAGCGGGGCCGCGCCTCGCGTGAGCGGAACGCTGCCACCCCGCCCGTCGCCCTCTGCCCTGGGGCCCCCGTCTCGTGGAGGTCGTCCAGCGGCCGAGGCGGACGTGCGCGCCGCCGCCGCCGCCGATGACTTGTTCGCTTATGCGAGGCAAGGCGGTGACGGCAATCGCAGCGGGCCACAACCTGCACCCCCGCCTGCCGCGCACAGCTACGGCACACCTCCGACTGCCCCCGCGCACCTTCACCCTTCGCTGGCGATGTCAGCCGGCGTTGAGCTGGCAACACCGGGTGCGGCGGGTGCGGTGGTGGCGGCGGTACACTCCGCAGTGGAGGCGCTTGCGACGACGCTCTTCGTCGACGGGCTGCCCGCGGCCGTCGCCAACCAGTGGCAGCTGCGGCCCTTCGTCCCGCCGCAGGGCCTGACGTCTTTGCGCGTGAAGAGCTCGCGTGGGCGCAACGTGGGCTTCGCCGTCTACGAGAGCCTCGCGGCGGCACGGGACGCGCTCGCGTGGTTCGATCAGATTCGCTTCACTCAGGCACTCGTTGTGGCCTCCCCCTTCGGCGCCGCGCCGGCTGCCGCGTCCCGTGCCGGTGCCGTTGGGGTTGACGGAGTGCCGGACGCGGAGGTGCTTCCTCTGGCCTACGAAGACTACGTGCACTCGGCGCAGTCTTCGGCGCAGTACGCCACCCTCCTCCGCACGTGCGCACTTCTGAACGTGCAGTGGGCGCGCAGCGTGGAGACGCAGCACAGACCCCCGAGCCTCTCCGCAACGTCGTCCTCTCCGCCCTCCTTCCCCTCCTCCCCGTGGGGCTCGTCGGGTGCGGGCCAGGCACCCTCGGCGGCATCGGCGTACTCCTCTGCGGGGTGGCCACCGTCCTCCGCGAGTGCGCCGCCGCCACAACTCCCGCCGGCGCGCATTGCGGTCTCCGCCCCGACGACGCCGCATGCCACCGTGCCTTCGCACGCGTTATATCACCACGTGCCCACGAACGCCGGGACCTCCACATGGCCGGCGCCGGGTCGCCGTGGGGCCAGCGCGCACCGCGTCCACTCCGGCCACGCCCCGGCCACTCGCCAGACCGCGGCGCACCACCCATCCTCCGTGGCGGAGCGCGCAGAGGAGTGGTGGGGCGTTCTCAGTCCCGTGGGGGAGCGGGTCCCGTGCCATCCGGCTCAGACGGGGCCGCCCGCGCTGCGGCTTGAACCCGGTTCACCCGCCGCGTCGCACGCCTATCACCGGCATCACCGCACGCCGCAGGAGCCGTCGCTGCCGAGCCGCACCCTCTTTGTAAAGCTCATCCACAACTTCGACGCACCGGAGTACATGCGGCAGGCCGAGTCCGACGCGTCCACGACGCCGCCGCCCACGGCGCCGAGGGCCCCGACAACGCCGTCGCTAAACCCTCCCCTCCTCTGGTCGCCCCTGCAGGCCGCCACGCCCGTCGGCGGGCCGGCAGCACTGCCGACGTTCCGCCCGCTCAACGCGGTCGTTCCGCATCACCACCACCACCACCTCGTCCTGCACCACACCGCGCCCCTGTCGGGCCACGGGTCAACGCTGGAGGCGTCTGGCAGCACCGCCGAGGACCGGCGCGAGTTCACGACGCCGCTGACGCCGCCCAGCCTGGTGCATCCGCGCAGGCACGGTGGGCTCGCGGAGGGGCCGACGAGCGTTGCAGCTCAGGGTGCGGCGGGGGATGCTGCACTGACGGCCGAGGATAGGGTCTTCTTCCACTTGGCCCAGAGCGTGCTGCAGGAGGCGTACTTCTCGGAGCAGTTTCCCGGCTTCGAGTGCTTCCGCGAGTTCTTGCGGCCGCCCTTCTTCGGCGGCTGCTTTGTGCGGTTCGAGCGCGGCGAGGACATGCGTCAGTGTCTGCAGTGGATGCGGAGTGACGAGCGGCTCATGAAGATCTTCTCCGTCGCACCCGCGCGCAGCGACAGCTTCGGTGCATAGTCCCGCAAGGGGAGAACAGCCTCTCTCCTACGAACGCACGTGGACGACAAAAAAGGGACAGGAAAACACGTGAGGGGGGGGGGGGTGGGATGGGGAGCGGCGGCGCGATGACGCGTGTGGCAGCTCCGATGCGAGTCACTGACGCGCGCTTCCCTTCTCCTCGTGCCTTTCCTGCGCCGTGTGCGTGTTTAGGAATGCAGGCCTTTTTCAGACTCGTGTTTGTGCGTGTAGGTGTGTAGACATTTAGACGTGTGTGTGGGGTAGCAGTCACCGCTTCGCTAGACGAACCGCTACGCGATGTCCGCTGTGGCCTTTCTCTTCGTTTCTCTTTTGTTCTCGGTTTTTTTTTAGGGGTTTGTGCGTCGCTCTGTGTGCGGTGACTTCATCATCTTTCCCAAGAGGGATTTCCAACGGTGTTTGATTCCTACGTGTGCATTCGTGTGTCCGTCCCGGTAGTGTCTTCATCTTTTTTTTTGCTCTTCTTTTCATTGCGCTTCTTTTTTTCCGGCTTCGCGCGCGCGCGTGTGTGTGTGTGTGTGTGTGGGTCTCGCTGCCCCTCCATCGCGTTTATCGTCTGCAGCGTTTTGCTGGCGAGTAGCCAACCGGAACGAGAGGGTGCGAACCGGCGTGATGCGGGAAAGGGGAGAGCGTGTGTGGTGAGGTGTTGGGGGGGGGCTGTAGCCACGGGTGGCGATAACCACGGTGCTCTACTGCGCGCATCACGTGCAGTGGAGGGGCGGAGGTGGGTGGGGTGGGGTGGGGGGGGGGGAGGAGAGGGCTGCTGAGTGTATCCTCGACCACGGCCTTGCCTTCTCCTCGCTCCTCGCGTAGTCGCCGCTTCGTTTGCACGCCGTCCTCCCTTGACCCTCTCGTGCTGGTCGATACCATGCTGTGCCCCCTCGCTGTTCCCTCACCCTCCCCGCCCTGTAGGCAGACTGTGGATGCGCTGCGGCCGGCTCTCTGTCAAGTGGTTTCTTACCTCGCTCGCGTGTGGGGTCTTGCGCGGCATCGCCGCGTGTGAGTTCCCGCCAACCCCGACCTCTTCTTGTCTCCGAAGGCGCTGGCCCGCGTGCAGGAGGCACACAAGCAGAGGACAACACCACCACCAACAAGAAGGCGAGGGAAAGGGAGCACCGCGCGGCCGTGGCTCGCACACGCGCACACACTTGTCTGCCTGCAGATTATTTGTAGATGCCTTCTCTCCCCCTTTTTCCCACCTCGTCCTCTGTCCACTCTCCTCCTCCCTTCTTTCTTTCTTTCTTCTTCACCGTCGTCTTCACAGTCTTCGCTTGCGCCTTTTTATTTTCTGTGCCTTCTTGTTTGTCCTCCGTCGCGCTGATGTTTTCCTCCATGAGAATTCGTCTCTTCTCCTTCGCGTGCATTCGCATTTTTTTTTTCTCTTGACTGAGTGGCTTCTCGTCTCCGCTGCGCGCCGGCCCCTTCCCCCTTTTTTGTGCCTGCTCGCTTCCCTCTTTGCTTCTGCGGCTCCTGTACGGGGTTCTCGTGTCTGCGCTGAACGCGCTCGTGTGCGTGTGTGAGGTCTGTGCTCGTCTGGCGACGGTGGTGTACGTGTCTGTGTCTGTGTCGGTGTGGGCGGGTGCGTGTCGGGCTTTGTAGAGGGGAGGAACTTTTTTTTTTTTTTCAAATCTCACCCCGTGCCGTGCTTGCGCCTGCGTCACCTGTGTCGCCTATTCCCGCCTTTCGTCTCCCCCCCGTGACGCTCCAGCTTCCCTCCTCTTTCCACACCTGCGCAGCCCTGCACAGACGGGAGCGGGGAGGAGGGGAGGGGGGAGGGTTCCACCACGATGAAACACAAAGAGCATGGCAAAACAAAGAGGCGAGGACACACAAACCCACACACACACACGCCCTCACGGATACCGAGAAGGGTGCGAGGCTCTTCTGATGTTCCCCCCCCCGCCCCCCGCCTCCTCCCCTTTCCTCCCCTTCACTCTTGCCCACACCACAGGCGCCGCCTTCTTCCGCACCGTCCCCCGCTTTCGTCTTCCCCGTTCTCTCCTCCTTGTACTGCTTCCTGTATTCCTCCGTCGCTTCTTCTCTTTTTTTTTTGTGGTGCCTTCGCTACCCCCCCCCCTTCTCCCACATACATGGCTCACGCGACCTGTCACACTGCGTGTTTGCCTCTTTCCACCTCACTCACGTGTCTTCTTGCTTCGCTTTCCTCCCCCTTTTTTCCCATTTCGTGCTGTTTCTCCTCCTCCATCTGCTGCTCCGTCATCACATCGATGCCGGTGCGTTTGTGTGCACTGCTTTTTTCGCCTTCTCTGTTGTCGTCACTCAAAAAAAAAAAGAAAACTCCTTCGCGCTCCTCTCGCCCCCTGCCCTCACACTGTTCATTTCGGATTGTAAAGACAAGTGTAGACACCACGACAAGAGACGGAGGTCAGAGAAGGGGACGGCCGCTGCGAGGCGCCACACACGCACGCACATGAGAACATAATACACAAACAACAACGAGGTCCCCAAAAGACAAGAGGCACGGGCATTGTCACACCGCCCCCCCCCCTGGACGTTGCCGAGGCGCCATGCAGTCCGTCGCCTTGTCCGTCTTTCTCTCTGTGTCTCTGTTTGGTCTCTTTTTTTTTTTTCCCCCTCAACGCCCACCTATACCCCCCCCCCCCTTCGCAGGCACCGCCACACGCGCGTTGCCCCCGCTTTTCGTTCTCTCTTTTACTAAACATTCGCGGTGCTCGAGAGAGAAGAGAAGGAAAAGCGCCAAGCTCAGAGTGGGCTGCTCGTGCCGCAGCGCGTCGCTCGATAACTTCTCCCCCCTCCCTCCCTCCCTTCCTCCCTCCCCCCGTGCCTTCTGGCTCCCTTACAGAGGGCTTTCCTCTTGGTGAGAGACGGCATTTCAATCTCGCGGGCGCTCGCTGCGTTACCGCACACATCAACACTGACCTCAGTCGCCGCAACCTCCTCCCCCCCAATACACACCCACACAAGAGGCGTTGCGGGTCTCACACCACCTTCCTCTTTTGCCGCGAGCGGCCCAGTCTTTTTTTTTTGTCTCTTGTTGTGTGTTCGTTAACTTGGTTCACCGTTCTCTCTTGTGGTGCTTCCCCCCCCTTTTTCCCACTGTCTCGCAATGTATTGAAGCGACGAGGGGGCTGGGCTAGACGTGGGAGGGAGATAGAGGCGGGGTTGGGTTGGGTGGGACAGGCGGGTCGCCACACTCATCAACTCCCTCTTCCTCACTCTGTTCTCCCCTTTGCCGCACCCGCTCCTCAGCTCTCCCACCGTTCTCTCTGTCTCTGCCTCTCTGTCTCGCCCCCCCTCCCCTCCCTCGCGCTCCCTCCAGTCTTACCACCCCGGCCCACACGCGGGCCTCGCCTGCTCCTATTCTACTCCTCCTCTTCCTCCTCCCTTTTTCAATTTTTGGGTTCTCCAGTGCCTCACACGTCTCGCTTTTAACCACTCCGTAGATTCTGCTTTGTTTCCTTCTTTTCTTCTCTTCGTCATCTTCACAAAACGGGGGTTAACCAAAGACAAACCACGAAAACTCAAAAGAAAACAAGAAAAAAGAGAATCATTCCAACGAACAAGCATTAAAAGACAAACAAAGACAAGTGCAGCGAACTACAAACACACGCACACTCACACACACAGAAACACGCAAACTCGTCTCGCCTTCTCTTACCCTCTGTTGCTCTTTTTTTTTTCCTCCTCCCACTCCTTCCCACTTTCGAGCGCGGGAGGAGGGGAGCCTACCCTCTTGGCTTCTCCACCTCCTGCCTTGTTGTTCCTTCCCCCTCCTCTGACCTGCTTCCTTTCCCTTCCTGCGCTTCGTGCGCGTGCTCTTCTGGTCGCCGCCGACCTGAGCGCTGTCCCAGTGTTCTCTCCCTTCCCTTCCTCCTATCTCGTGCTCTTCCTCTCCTTCTTGCGCAGCCACGTAGCCCTCAGCCGCTCCACCCCCGCCTCCCCCCGTTACTCCGTGACCCCTCGCGCATCCCACACCCCAACCACCCCAATCCACTCCCTCTAATTATTGTACCCGACTGCCTCTCTCTCTCTCTCCTTCTCCCTCTCTGCGTTGGCGGTGCGGAGGTGCGCGTAGGCGCGTTTCGTGGCGTGTCGGCGTGTGCCACCCACGACGCCACCTCGCCCCACCCCCCTCCGCCGCACCCTCCCCCAACCCTCCCTTTCCCTTCACGTTCTCCCTACTACCGCCTACACAGGCCCTTAGCTAGCGGAGGAGGCGCCACCGCGAGTAGCGGACACCGGCGGTGTGTGTTCTTGCTCTTCTTTTTTTTTCTTTACCACTTTTCGTTTTTTTTTCTGTTTCTGAATGTCGACGGCATTCGTGTGTCAACACGGCCGCACGCGCCCTCCGCCGGCGTGGATGGGCGAGGCATCTCTCTTCTCCATCTCCTCTCTCCCTTTCTCGCGGCGTGATGCCCCCCCCCCTCCCTGTGCGAAGGGATACGGAATACGAGGGAGAAGGTGGAGCCTGTTAAGACGCGGGTGCGCGGGGAGTGGGTGGGGGGTACGGCTGAAGCGAATGCAGGATCTCTCGTGTCCCTCCTTCCCACAACGGGGTGGAGCGTACTCGGCCAACCCTGCATCTTCATTTTCTTTTTACTCTTTCAGTTTCTTGCTTCTCCATCTCTCCTGGTACAACTCCGCACCGCTCTTGCCGTCTTCTTCCCCCCCCTCCCCCTCCTACCTCCGATCTCCTTACACGCATCTCCGCTTCTCAACTCCGCCGCCGCTGTCCGTCTGGTCTTGCGCTGCAGCAACCCTTCCCTTCCCTCCCCCTTCCCCACTTTTTTTCCAGGTTTGATTCACCCCATCGGCCGCGGCGCGCCTCCCTCTCCTCCCTCCCTCCCCCCCTTTCCCCCCTTCCTGCTCCTCGCCTTGACGCCCACTGCGCGGCCTTCTCCCTGCTTGTGTGTGTGTGTAAGCGTCAGTACGTGGGAAGGGGGGCACACGGGCAGCGTGACCGTCACACCCACCCAAGAATTGACAAGGGGGGCAACACGCAGCGAATCATGTGCGTAGGTACGCGTGTGTCTGTCTGCCTGTGTGTATGAATGTCTTTGAGTGGGGGCAAGAGCCACGTCTCCCTCCCCTTTTCGCTCTTCGTTTCTCCGGATCCACATCTTCTATCAACAACACAGCTGTCATGCGGAGCGCTGCCGACCCGATGGCATGCAGCACAACAAAGTGGCGGATGGCGGTGAGGGGTGAGGTCGAGGTGAAGACGCTATCCAAGCTCCCGCGCGCCTCAGCCTCCTTGGTTAGCTACACGTGCATGACCGCGAGGCACGGAGGAAGAAAAGCCAAACCACGAGAACGTGCTGCGGCAAGGCAAGGAGAGTCGGCAGGGTGTGCGTCTGCCGTGATCGGCAGTCTGCACTTTCTACCGCACACGCCAACGGCAGCCACACACGATGGCACTTCTCACCTCTCTGAACTTCTCTTTTTTTTCCTGATGTC
The DNA here is from genome assembly GCA_030849075.1 of Zelonia costaricensis. NCBI lineage: Eukaryota > Euglenozoa > Kinetoplastea > Trypanosomatida > Trypanosomatidae > Zelonia > Zelonia costaricensis. The sequence goes on along the minus strand of JASAOO010003401.1, from coordinate 29,690 downwards.
CTCCTCCTCTGTGTCACCCACCCACCTACCCACACATGTGCGTGCACCTACACACGCACATACATGCACGCACACACATACACACTCCTGCTCTGCCTCCCCGGCGCGTCATCTCTATCTCAGTTCCGTGTTTTGAGCTTTGCCTGAACGCGTGCACTCGCCTGCCAACGTTCGGTCTCCCCCCCCGCATCTCATCCCTTCCCTCTCTCTCTTGACTTTCCACACTCGCGCCTCGTACCCTCCGTCACCCACCCGCTATCGCGTACGTCCGGTGTACGTGTGTGTGTGTGTGTGTCTCCGTGTGTGAGCCTGACGAGGGCAACGGCACGACTGCTGCTGTCCCCTTCATTCCCTCCCCCCTCCTCCTCTCCCCTCTCTTCTTCGTGACGCTTCACCATGACGAAGCAGGCGAACTGGTTGATGTCGTTGAAGCCGATGCTGGCGGTGCTGCCAGAGATCGAGAAGCCGCGCCGCATGCCGGGCATCAAGGAGCGCATCATGTGGACTGCCGTGGCGCTCTTCGTGTTTCTGATCTGCTGCCAGGTGCCGGTCTACGGTGCCCGCCCCGGCAATGCCAGCGACCCGTTCTACTGGATGCGCATCGTGCTGGCGAGTAACAAGGGTACGCTGATGGAGCTCGGTATCTCGCCGATCGTGTCCGCCTCGCTCATTCTGGAGCTGCTGGCGGGTGTCCGCCTGCTCACCTACGACCCGAACAACCGTGAGGAGCGCGCTGTGTTCGAGGGCTTCCAGAAGGTCATGGCCCTCGCCATCACCGTCGTGGAGGCGGTGGCGTACGTCTCGTCCGGCATGTACGGCGACCCGGCCCGCATCGGCGCGGTGATGTGCGGCATCATTGTGCTGCAGCTCATGGTCGCCACGATGATCTGCATCCTGCTGGACGAGCTGCTGCAGAAGGGCTGGGGCATCGGTAGTGGCACCTCGCTGTTCATCGCGACGAACGTGTGCGACACTATTGTGTGGAAGTCCTTCTCGCCGTCGACGATCAACACCGGCCGCGGCGCGGAGTTCGAGGGCGCCATTATCGCCTTCTTCCACCTGCTTGTGTCGCGCACGGATAAGGTGCGTGCCCTCCGCGAGGCCTTCTACCGCCCGCAGCTGCCGAACCTGACGAACATTTTCGCAACCGCCGTCGTCTTCATTGTCGTCGTCTTCTTCCAGGGCTTCCGCGTGCCGCTCATGACGAAGAGCAAGTTCAACGGCAACGACCGCCAGCCCTACATGATCAAGCTCTTCTACACGAGCAACATGCCCATCATTCTCCAGACGAGCGTCGTGTCGAACATCAACTTCTTCTCGCAGATCCTGTCGCGCCGCTTCGGCAACCGCAACTTTCTCATCAACCTGCTGGGCCGCTGGGAGCAGCGCGGGTACAACGGGGGCGGCAGCGGCCAGCTCTTCCCGGTGGGCGGCCTCGCCTACTACCTCGTCCCGCCGGCGACCTTCTACGACCTGATGGCCGACCCCATCCACGCTGTCTTCTACGTGCTCTTCGTGCTCACCTCGTGCGCGATCTTCTCTCGGCTGTGGATCACCATCTCGCACACCGCCCCTCGCGATGTCGCGAAGCAGCTGGCCTCGCAGGGCCGCTGGCTCGTGCAGGCCCGTGAGAGCGAGGAGGACATGACCCGGCTGCTGGAGAAGTACATCCCGGTGGCGGCCAGCTTCGGTGGGCTGTGCGTCGGCGCCCTCACCATCTTCGCGGACTTCCTCGGCGCGATCGGCAGCGGCACTGGCATTCTGCTCTCCGTCACGATGATCAACCAGTACTACGAGATCCTGCAGCAGGAGGGCCAGGACCTCGGCTACGGCTTCCTCAAGCAGAAGATCGCGTAGGGCGGGTGGGCACGCACGTGTGCTGGTCTCTCGTCCGCTTGTCTGTGCTTCTTCTCTGTGATTGTGGCCTCTACTGGAGCTGGAGAGCGGGCGTGGCGCGGCGCAGGCCCCACACGCCCCGGTGGGGGTCGAGCGGGTGGCCACCACCATCACCGGGGCACACGTCTGGTCAACCTCGCTGCCGGCGTGCCGAGTCGCGGAGAGCGGTGCGCGCGGCGACGCAGGCCTGGCGGCGGCGGCGACGATCGAGAGGGGAGGGGATAAGGCGGGACCAGAGTGCGTACTCGCTGGTGCGTGCTGGATGGGGTGAGGAAAGGGGTGGGGTGGGGAGGTTGGGCGAGGTAGCCTGATGCCCAGCAGTCTTGAGTGAGCCCATGCTGGACACACAGGAGGACGTGCAGGAGTTCGAACGCGGTGCTGGACAAGACATGGAGGGTGGTGGGGGTGAGGGAGGGCGGTGCACCGTGAAAGGGGAGGAGGGTAGTGCTGAGGCACGAGCAGCTCGTGGCCAGCATTCCTCCTTCATGCTTTGTGCGTGTTCGTGTGTCACTACTGGCCTCCTTTCCTTCTCCTTCTTCCCCCCCCTCCCCCCTCACCTCGATGCCTGTCAGCAGCGCGGCGCGCAGAGTGGTGGGCATCGCCACGACGCATTCCTGGGCTTCAATTATCGAATGCGTGCGCCGCCTACGGTGCCCCGCCGCTCTCGCTCGCGTCGTTCTTTCTTCGCCCAACACGTGTTGAGTCGTTTGCCCTGGCCACCTTGTCCAGCACGCTCCCCCCCCTCTCCCGTGTCTCGAACCACATGATAGTCAGTGTGTGTGTGTGTGTGTGTGTGTCAGGGGTGGGGTGCTCCCTCTCGCACTCTAGTTCTGTCGGTGACGTCGAGCTGCGAGGCCTCCTTCCCCCCTTCCCCCCTCAACCACTGCCGCGCCTCTCCTCCGTTTCTTTTCTTCGTGGTGTGTGTGTGTGTGGCTGTGTGTGTGTGTGTGTGTGTGTGTGTGTGTGTGTGTGTGTGTGTGTGTGTGTCTCATTGTGCGTTTGCGGTTGCGCTAGGCTCTTGTGTTCGTTTTTTTCTGAGGGGGAGGGGGGGCTTCTCCCTCCCCCTTCCCAACCTCTCTCTCCCCCTCTGCGTGCCTACTGGGCGGTGCACAAGAGTTGACTCACGTTGTCTTTTTTTTTTCGGCTTCTGTCCGCGTGTCTGTGCGAATGTGTACGGTGGGGTGCCTGTGTGTCAGGCAGTCACGGGTGGGCCGGTGTTGTGAGGTCCACGAGGGTGCGCCTCAGCGTGGCGGCGGCGTCGGCTCGGGCCCGCAAGCCGCCTTGACGTGCTTTGTTCTCCCTCGTTGTTGTCTCTCCTCCGAACTTCATTCACCTTCCCCCGCGATGCGTGCGACGGTGGTGCACGCCGCCTGGAACGCGTACGAGTGGAAGCAGCCATGCAACACAGCAAGGGGAAGGGCAGACGAGAGACGGGGCCCGGAGGAGGCCGGAGAGATGCACAGCGGGCGTTCTGGTATCGGTTGAGCAGCGCAAATCGAGTGTGTACGTGCGAATGTCTGTGTGTATGTGTCTGTGTGTGTTTGTGCGGAGAGTCGACTGGCTGACGTGCTGATGTGTCTGGTGTTCGCATTGTTTGTAGTCTTCCTCATTAAGTGGCAGAAGGCGCTGGCCTTGTCTTCCGTACAAAGTCAACGTAAGACACGGAATCAAAAAAAGAAAAGCGAAGCGCAGCAAGCGCACTGGTAGGGAAGGAGAAGAGGCGCAAGCAGCTGGCGATAGGTACGGCTTGAAGGTGACGGGGGTGCGATCTTCATCTCACTCACCCCCCTTCCCCCCCTTCCCCCCCTCCCTCCACCCGTCACGCACCCCCGCTCGTATCCATGCATCTCTGCGTGACGCTGGCTCTCTGCGCGTGCTTTTCCTGAGAGTGACAAGCGCGCTTCAACTCGAACCGCCACGGGTGCGCATGGAGATCTTGCCGTGACGCTCAGATGCGTGACACCGGTCGCCATTGCCATGTCAGGGTGGACAAGGAGCCGTCAGCACAGCTTTGCTTGCCGCTCTCTCCTCCGCTCTCGCGCACCGTCTCTCACGCTCCCTCCCTCGCTCGATGCGACCGCACGCGGCGAGGAGGAGTGAGGTGAAGGTGGAAGTGGAGGGGTGGGGAGCCTGCGAGTGAGCAGGCGTCTTGGATGCCGCTCATGCACGTGTACAGCTCGCATTTCCCACGAAGACACACCCACCCGCCGTTGGTTCCCCTTCGACGTGCTGCCTTCAACTCGCTCCTTCGTCTCTCCTGCGCCCCTCTTCTTTTTTTTCTTCCCACCCCCACACCAAATACGAACGCGCACACACGCACGCGTGCGCACACAAACACACGCGCGTACCTGAACACACAAAGTACTGACTTCGCTGGGGCGTCCCAGGTGCGCTTCTCCATTTCCTTTTAGCCAAACTTTTTGCGCCACTCTCCCCCCTCCCCTCGAACCGAACCGAACCGCTTTACGCTTCCCTCCCCCCATTTCTCGCCTCCGCTGCGGATCTCCTTGCACGCACGCAGGCATCACCACCCACCCACCCACTTCACGGCTTCTTTCTCTCTCTCCCCCCCCATCCCCATCCCTCTCTCGCTTCCTTGCTTTTGCACCCACCAACTTCCTCTATAGGATCCTCCCACCCACTCGCCACCTCTTTCAGCCAAGACACACACGGGAGGACACACACCGCACCTTCTCGAGCTGCCGACCCCGCTTCTTGTTGTCCTTTGTTCGGTGACTTCTGTGCGTCTCCACAAGGTGCTTGGGCCTTCTCATCACATAACCCCGAGCTGCGTGTTCCTAGCCCCGCCCTTCCCTTTCCCTCTGCCTCCACCATCACAACTCCCGGTGTGCCGCGCTTCTCGATATTTCTTTTTTTGGGTCACGCAGTGGAGTGCGCGGAGCTGCGCGCTGGTGTGCGGACGCGTGGTCGGGCGCGCATCTCTCGCCTTTCCTGTGTCGCAGTGTGGCTGTTCCGCCTCGCTCGCTGTACGCGTCTTCCTCCTTGTGTGGTGACGCCCGCGAGCGACTTTGTGTGTGTGTGTGTGTGTGCGTGCGTGTATCTGTCGCCTGAAGGGACGCTTCGTGCACGAGACGCGCACAGAGAGGCCGGCGTGGAACTCGGAAACTGCATCTTCCACCCTCCCGCCTCCCCACCTCCCTTACGTCTGCTCGTCGCCCCCCAGCCCCTCCCTCCTGCGTTGTCTCTGTCTGTGACGTGTTGTGTGCGTTATAGTTGCGTGTGAGTGAGCGTGTGTCTCTTACCTACGCTTGCGCGCGTCGCACGCTGTCGTCTTGGGCTTGTTGCGGTCTGCACTTGCGCGCGCGGTTGTCTGTTTGTGCGTTTGCGTCAAGTTTGTGTTGCTCAGCCGTAGACGGTTTGGCTTCTAGGGCTCAGCCGAGGGGATTGTGTTTACAGGGCTTGTCTGCGTGTGTGCTTCTATGACTCTGGCCGACTTCGACTCGCTCAGAAAAAAAAGAAGATCACGCACACGCTGACACCGTCTAATCTTCGAGCGTGGCCCTCCCTCCCACTGTTTCGCCACCCGCGACTTCGCCAGCGTCCGGCCGGTCCTGCTGATCGACGTGCTTTTCCTTAAGTGCTCTTGTCTCACGCAGTTGCCTCATTCGTCGGCGCGGCTGCGGTGCTGCTTTACGTTTTTTTTTTTTCTTGCGGCTTCCTCTCAGCACCACCCCCCCGCGTGTGTGCGGGTTGTCTAGGGCAAGAGTGTGTGTGTGTGGCGTGTACGAGCGAGGCGTCCGTGCGAGTAAGTGCACCGCGCTTTCTGCGCCGTCCTCTGCCCTGAGTGCCGGCACGTGTTAATTCAGACTGGCTACCGGTGTTGTAGTCTTCGCGCTTGCTTGCAAGTGCTGATTGCGTTCGCTGCCGGCTTGCTGCCCTTTTTTTCTGGGCATTTGTGGTTTGTTGCTGTTGAGCGTTGCTGCGACCTCGACACGTCCCCGTCCCTTTCTTGCCCCTTTGTCTTTCCTTGAAAAGAAAGGGAAACACACACACACACACACACACACACGCACACGCACAAACACCAAACGCACTCTAATACACAAGCTGTGAAGAAGGAAGAGGTTCTCGCTTCGGTGTGTTGGTTCGCGTGCTTGTGTGTGTGTGTGTGTGTCTGCGTAGTGCCGGGTGTGGGCAGACGCCCCCCCCCCCCAAGGGCTGCAGCAGCCCACCTTCTCCCACTTGTGCCTTTCGCGCACTCTTCTTTTGCCCTGCTCGTTTCACCGGCTCGTGTGTCTCCGGGGTCCCTCCCGCTTCTCCTTCTACGTGTCTGTCGCACGCTCTCTCTCTCTCTCTCGCACTCCCCGTCTCGGTCGCGCTCCTCTTTCGCTTCTCGATTTCACCGTCGACGTGTTGATTCCCGTGCCGTTCAGTGAGATCGCCCCCCCCTCTCTCTGCTTCTCTGTCTCTATCAACACGTTCCTGAATTGCGAAGCGGTCATCTGCCTGTTCCCTTCTCAGTGCGCACTCTTGCCGTCGTGTGGTTTTCTGCTCTTCATCATTTGCTGACTGGTGCCCTCGCCCCACGTGGTGTGCACGCGCTTGTGTGCGTGGGTGTGCATGTGAGGGTGCGCATCGAGTGCGTTCTCTTTGTGAACTTGCTCTCTCCCACTCTCTCTCTTATCCCCCCTACACACACACACACACTCATACACAAGCAAACACACCACGCCTCCAGTCTTCTCTTTTTCTTCGCCTTTTTTTTGTTTTTCTTGTTTTCAGCGCGTTGTGGACTCCCCGCGAGTTGCCACTCCCTCTCCGTCCTCACGTTTGTGCGCCTCTACTTATCCCCCCCCCCGCCCCCTCCCCCGACACGCTAAACACCGCCAAACCCGCGTGCACCTTTCTCTCTCTTTGTTTTTTTGTTGGTGCTTCTTGTCCTCTCCTTACCCGATACGCTTTTTACTCTTTGTGTGGTTCAAGTGCCCGCGCCCGCACAGGCTGTTGCTGCTGCTGCTGATACTGCTGTTCTCGTGTGTCTCTATCGCTCATCCTTCCCTCGATCGTGCTCGCCCTCTCACGCGCTGTCTCGCCGACTCGCGCCCCCACCCTGCATCCGACTCTTCTTCCACCCCTCCCCCCTTTGGTGTGCACTTGCCTAGTCGCTGCTTCTTTACAGCCCCCCCCTCTCTCCCCATCCGACGGTCCCGCGCTTGTCGACGTGCTTCATTCAGCCAACTCCACGCTTCTTCTTGTGTTTCTCTCACTCATTTTCTTTTTCTGCTCTCTGCCGAGCCAGCGTTGGCGCTGTTCTCACTCACCTCCGGCGCGCACGACAAGTTTATTCTCGTCCCCTTTTTTCCCCCGGATCTCTTGTGTTCCAGCTTGTGATCGCCAGCGCACGGCTCACGCCCTCTCCCCCTTTTTAGGCCCACTGTGTTGATGCGCGTAGTGGGCGTGTGAGGCAGCACGAGTTGACGGAACCACTTCGGATAAACAACACACACACACACTCCCCAGCACACGCACACGCGAAGAAACAAGAGAGAGCAGTACACGTACGCTCTGCGTCGCCTGCGCTGTTGTTCGCCGACGCAGAGCTCAATCCTGTGCTTTTTTTTTCTTTTCGAGAGTGGCTGCACGACGCGGGCGAGAGAGAAGGTGAACGGCGGAGACGGATCGGCAGCGCCGCCCGCACGCAGGCGGACCAACATCAACAAACGGGCGGCGCCGGACTTGTGCGGTCGAGGGAATTCGCAAGCGCCACCAGCGGGAGGTAGGGAACCTCGAAGCGAACCGAGAAGGCAGGACTCTCTGCGCCGTCACCGGCGTAACGAAGAAGAAGAAAAAGAGAAAACACGCCGGGGTTTTGTGGACACGCCTCCGATCTGTTGCGAGCTCAGGAGGAAGTCGGACGCGGCAGACACTCGCACCTACCCCTTCACACACAGAACAGCAAAAAGGAAAATTGCTCACACACCCGACCCCGTTGCCGCCACATCATTGCCGCTGCCGGCGCTGAGGGTTGCGAAAACGCCGTACCTCGGTCCGTCACCTCGCCCTCCTCTCGACCAACACGGCATCGCGGCGTGGCTGTGTGGTACGTGCAAGGGGAAAAAAGAAAGGCACGGTCTCACTCGACACACACGCACGCACACATACGCATACAGACCTTTTCCCTACACGTACAAGTTCGCGGTCACCAGCTGCCACACCCACACGCCCACACACACGCACTGCGAAGGCGCAAACACAGAGCGGCCACGTTATTCTCCGTAATAGAGGGGCCCGCTGTAAAGCTCCGCAGCGAGCGCGTAGAAACGAAGCTGTGTGCGGTTTGCACTTGTTTTACATTCAGAAACAAAAAAAATACGACCACACAAACACACACTATTGAGAAGGCGAGATACCGGCAAATCAAAACTCAACGTCTTCCTTCTTCTTTTTTTATTCGAGGTGTGCTTTCTTCTGATCCTCTCACGCGCGTTTTCACAGTCACCCACCACTCACACATCGGCACACACACACAAAAAAAAAGAAGACAATCTTCTTCGTTTGCGCACCCCGTCTCTCTCTCTTTTTTTTTTTTACTGTTGATCTATTTATCTGGCGTGTGTGCTTTTGTGTCTGCGTGTGTGTGTGTGCGTGTTTCTGCTCTCTTTTGTGTCTTTGCGTGTATATGCGCGCGTGTGCGGCATTTGTGTTTCTCGTCTCTCTCTATCCCACGCCGTGACGTCGCCCCTTCTCTCTTCACACGCGCCCCCCTTCCTCTTCCCCCCCCCCTTTAGTGAGGTGTTCCCCTGCCCTTGTGCCTCATTTTCTTTGTGGCGTGTGCGTTGAGTGTTGTGTTTCTCCACGTGTCTTTGTGTGTGTCCCTCGGTTGCTTTCTTTCTTTTTTTTCTTTTCTTTTTCCGGTGGCTGTTTGTTTTTGTGTGCTGCACAGGGCGGCATTGTTTGTGTTTCCCCACCTTTCTTTGCCCTCCACCACTTCGGACTTCATTACGTGAGCTTCTTGTTGCTTGATCGTGCGTGTGCCCCTCTGTGTGTGTGTGTGCGTGTGGGTGAGCCGAGAGTGTGCGTAGGTGTGCGTGTGTCGGTCTAACCTCGCCTCGCTCCTCCCCTCTGTCTCTCTCTCTCTCGCTCTCTCTGTGTTTGCGTGTATGTAATTCTGCATCCCTCCTCACCTCCACCTCATCCTGCTGCTCGTCTTTTATTTGCTCTTCTCTGCACACGTCACTGTCTCACTCACTCCCACACCACCCCCACCACCACAAACACAAACACACGCACCCTCGCTCACCTCCATCGCCCACGCCACTCCCATCCCTTCATTGACAACCAGAATCGCACGTCGGAGGAGATCGCAAGACGGACGAACGGACAGCCAGAGAGAGAGAGAGGGCATTGCTGGCCCCGTGAGTCGTTGAGGCTTTGTCCTTCTCTACTTCTCGCGCCTCCCTCTGCACGTCCCTTCGCCACGTCCGCGCGTCGTTCTCCACCCCCCGCCGCATTGTTCTCTTCCGTGCCCCGTTGCGTGTATTCTTATTTGTGCTTGCTGTTGCTGGCCGACCCTCGCTTTTCGTTTGGCCCTTGTAAGAGAAACAAGGTCGCGATACAGACCCACCCTCCCTCCCCCCTTCACCCACACCCACACCCACACAAACACACACGAGTGTCCTTCGTCTTGTTTCTGATCTGGTCCCTCTCTCCCGTTTTCCTCACACGTAGGCGCTCCGCCTCTTCCCCGCTGACGGTTAGGTGTTCTCTGAGGTGTGTGTGTGTGTGTGTGTGTGTGTGTGAGTGTGTGATCGCACAGCTTTGCGTGGCTTTGTTCTTGGCGTCTCCCACGGTCGGCTCTTTGGTGTTGCTGTCCGGCTTGGCGTGCCTTCTATCAGTCTCGCTGTGGTATCTGCGCGTGGACACACACGGACACTTGCTCATGTTCCCCAGCAACGCCTTCGGCGCTCGCAACGCCGACCTGCAGTCCACCCTCCTGTCCCTTCACAGCGTGCACTACCACGTTCGCGAGGATGTCGCTGCCGTGTTGCTGCACGACGACTTCCGCGGCGAGGCGCTGCGCGGCGAGTATTACGCGACCAGCTACCTGCGCCACCGCATCCCCCTTCTCTTCCGCCTCGCCCTGTACATGTGGAAACCGCGGCAGCGCAAGCCATCCCCGGCGAATGGCACCACGGGCTCCGCGTCGCCGCCGCACAGTCGCACCTCGCGGCGCGGCGCATCACCGGCATCGGCAGCCGCCATGCGGGCCCACCACCACCGCCGATACGCGCGCCGCAGTGACGACGGCAGCGGCGCTAATTGCCGTAGCGCGAGCAGCAGCAGCGGCAGCAGCGGCAGCGACGACGGCGATGTCGCGGACATCGACTGCCCCACCCGCAGCAACGGCGAGGGCTCCTCGAGCGGCGTTGCGGCGGGCGACGGGTGCACCAGCAGCGACTCTACCGCCGCGTCGGAGCCAAAAGCGGGCTACGCGTCGACCGCCTCGGGCGCGGGGGGTGGCGGCACTGGCGCCGCGACGCTGCTGTCGTCCGGCTCCTCGTCGTCGGAGAAGCGCGCGCGGGAGCTGAGCCCGGAGCAGCTGACGCAGCTTGCCATGCTCGCGGTGCAGGTCCTGTGCGGCGACCGGTCCCGCGTGCGCGAGGGCTCGTCGGAGGCGTCCACGGCCTCGTGCGGCCCCGTCTGGGACATCCACACGGTCCGCAACTTCTTCGAGGAGCACCGCCGCCTTATTCAGTGGACGAGCCGCGTGCTGAAGGCGTCGTGCGAGTGGGTCGAGACGGCCGTCAACCGCGCGATGGAGGACGAGCTGCTCGCGGCGCCGGCGCCGGCGACGGGAACGGAGCCGACGCCGCCGGTTACGCAGTACAGCAGCGGCTACTGCAGCCCGTACGGCATCCCGTCCCCCGTTACGGCGGTGCCCCCCGTGCGGCCCGTGTCGCACTTGCTCGACTCGTCGTCGCCACCGCCGCAGGTGCTGGTGCAGCCGACTGCCGGCTCCGCCTCGGCCACCGCGGCTGGTGGGGTCGGTGCCGGGTCGACGGTGCACGCGGTGCCCGCGCCGCTGCTCTCCATGAGCGCAACGGAACCCCTCGCCTCGGAGCCGTCGCTGCCGTCGTCGGGTGGCGGCTCTGCGCCGTGGCGGCTGCGGCAGCGCCTGCAGAACCCCTCGCTGCTCATGGCCGCTGGCCACCCCTCCGGCCCATACCAGTACTTGTCGCCCGTGCAGCGCCGCACCCCGCTTTCGCAGCGCTCGACGCCGTCCTTCCCGTCCTCGCCGGTGGGACCCCTGCCGCCGCTCGCGCCGCTGCTGACGGGCAGCAGCGGCGATGTGCGGCCGCACCGCAGCGGCAGCAGCTACGCCATCTCCACCACGGGCACGTCGCGCCTGCAGAACGCGTACAGCCCGCTCTCCGCGGCCTCCTTCGTGTGCACGGCGGAGCTGGAGGCGGCGCTGGAGCTGCAGTGCCGCCGCATCCGGCACGCGCTGATGCTGCTCGAGTCGCTGCTCGTCGCTGTGGTGATGGTGCAGTCCTTTCTCTATCGTCACCCGATCGGCAAGTCGCCGACGCTGCCATGGCTGCGCCGCGACGGCGGCGGCACGAGCAGCAGCACCAGCGGCATCGCCGACTTCAACGGTACAGACGATGAGGACGACGAAGTCGACGCGTTGGCCGGTGGGGACGGGGCGGGTGGCCGCTCGGGGCTCCTGCGAACGGGCCGTGGCGGTGGCGGGCTTGGGCCGGGTGCGCGGTACAGCTCGGCGGCCGCGAGCCGGCGCAACTGCTGCCTGTGCCACTCGACCACGATTCACCGCACGACCGGCACGGGCTCCTTTTTCCCGTCTCAGCACCTCAGTGACGCCATGGACACCGCCTTCGACGAGGGCGTGGACGACGTTGACGACGAGGACTATGAGGACGATGAGGACGATTTCAAGCTGTCCGGTCCAGGCGGACCCGCTGATGCCGTGGCGGGCGGTGCGGCGGCTGCGGACGGTGGCGATGCCGCGGCCGACGCAGAGGCGACGGAGCCGTCGCTGAACCTGCTGGTGCGCCACGCCATGCACGCCTTCACGCACACCTTCCTCTCCATCACTACTGTGCAGCAGCGGTTGCAGGAGTACAGCCACGAGCGCCGCCACACGACCTCGTCCTCGTCGGCAGCGACGACGACAGCGAGCGCGGCGGCACCGGCAGCGGCGCCGGCAGCTTCATCTGCAGGAGCCGCGGGCACCAGCGCCGCGGTGGTCACTGCCCTCGCCACCCGCTCCTTCACACCGCTCGTCTCGCAGAAGCACTCGGGCACGTCGGATGTGCTGTCGCCGCTGTCGGCGAGTCCGAGCGGGGCGGCAGTGAATGCGAGCCTTGACGCAGCCGCCGCAGGATCACCGCGCGGTGGCCACAGCTCGACACTCGACACGCCGGACAACAGCGACAACCCGCTTGGGTCGCCGCCGTTCGTGGCCGCGCGCGGCACGCTTGCGGCGTACGCGTGCGCCAAGTGTCAGCGCTTTCACCAGGTCGAGGAGCTCCTCCTTGAGGCAGTGCACGGCAACTTGGAGGTGCTGAAGAAGTCCGCCATCGCGTTCGCTGCGCACCACTCCGCCATCGCCGAGGAGGCGATTCGCACGATCGACGCCGAGGGTGCCGTCTTCACCTCGCAGGCCACGATGCTGCTGGCGCACGTGCTCGTGCCGGAGGTGCTGGCTGCCCACCCACCCGGCTCGCGCGGTGGCATGGCGCTGGAGTGGGTGCTCAACTACGTCTTCGGCGGCTGCAACGGCGCCGATGTCCAGCAGCACCAGCAGCAGCAGCAGCGGCATCACGACATCGGCGTCATTGATGCCAACTCCAGCTTCGACTGCTTCAGCCTCGCGAACAGCAGCCGCAGCAGCGCGAGCACCGCCTCGCGCGGCGTCCTCGACACCGGTGACGCCGACTCGCGCTCAGACGGCGGTTGGCGCACGGGCAACGACAGCCGCAGCAGCAGCAGCAGCAGCGCGCGGTCGTCGGGAAAGTGGAGCGTGAACAAGTTCGAGTACGGTGACGAGTACGCCGAGCCCCCGCTCTACGCCCCGCGGCGCACCGGGCTGGCGAGCGACGAGGGCATGGACGCGCAGAGCGACGGCGAGGCGCCCGGCGAGGGGCGGCAGCGCGACCCGGTCGACGACGTCGCCACCGGGATTCGCGTGGAGTACATCCTCGCCGCGTGCTTCACCCGCTGCCACCCCCTCATGACGGTCATCGGGTGCGTCGCTGAAAACAACCAGTACAACTGCGGCCGCACCGTGGCGCAGGCCGTGCTGCGGTACGCCTTCACGCTGTCGCAGACATCGGCGCGGCTGCTGCGCACGCCGCTGCTGACGAGCAGCTGGAGCACGCCCTTCACGGAGACGATGATGCGCGGGTTGTCTGAGCTGGCTGCGCACGTGCACCAGTCCGTGGCGGTCACGCCGGCACTGGGCCCGATGGCTGCGGCTGCGGCTGCGGCTGCGGCGAGCGGTGCGCCAGTCAGCGTCCCACTCGCGTGGTCCTTCGCGTCGTCGGCGGCAGCGGCGCTCTCCTCGCGTGCGCCGGCCGTGACGGCGCCGTACGCGGTGCTGCCGCCGCACCTTCTCGGCCCCAACGTCGCGATGCGGGGCGGCGCGGCGGAGCCGGCGCAGTCGCTTGCCCCTCTTCTCGCCGCGCAGTTCCGCGTGCCGACGTCGGTGGTGTCCAACGCGATGCAGCACTGGCCGCGGCGCCGCGCCTACGCGTTCGTGCCGCCGCCGGCGGACGTGGTGACTGGGACGACGGCGGCGGACGAGAGCGAGGTGGCGCAGGTGCGGACGATGCGGCGCTGCCTCGCCTTGCACTGGGCCAAGTGTGTGCTGCTGAGCGCCCGCACCCTGACGCGGGCCGGCACGTACGACGTGGCTGTCCCGTACGAGCACTACACGAACATCCGCGGCGCCCGCCTGCGGCTGCGGGGGCGCATGGCGGAGTACCGGAGCCGCATGCAGGCGCAGTTCGAGGCCGTACGCGACGAGGCGCGGCTGGCCCGGCTGCACGAGGTGTTCGAGCGGTGGGACGCGGATGAACGGCGCCTCGCCGCTGCCGACGCCGAGGTGGCCGACGACCTCAGCGGCAGCTTTGCCGCCACGGCGGTGCCGCAGACGCCGCAGGGCATGCCGGAGATGATGGGGCTTTACACCGTCGACCCCTCGGGCCACGCCACCATCGCCCCCGCCGGCGGCGACTCGGTTGCTGCTCCTGCTGCTGTTGGTGCTGGTGCTGGTGCTGGTGCTTCAGCAGCGGCTACGGCCTCCGCACCGACGGTGCTGAGCCACTTCGACAGCAACCACACGAGCCACGCCATGACAGCCAACTCCACCTCCTTCGCCTCCCCCGTGGCGTCACGCTCGGGCACGACGACGGCGGCGTCGGTGGGCGGCGGGCCTGCCGAGCCGCCGCAGCAGCTTGGGGCCCAGACGCTGGCGGCCCTGCAGGAGCCGCTGCTGACGCCGCAGGAGGACAGTTCGCAGGCACTGTCGATCACGGGCGACCCCCTCGGCCGCTCCGCCGACCCCGCGGCGTCGGAGAAGGAGAGCTACCGGCGCGCCTTTGTCGATTCCTTTTGCTTTGGCAAGACCGACCTGGAGCTGCTGTCGGCGAACCTGCTGGGCCGCTCTCGCAGTGCGGTGCAGGTGCCCATTCACGTCATCGTCTTCACCTCTCTCTTCTCCATTCTCGACGCGATGGGCGATGTGCTGTTGTGCGAAAAGCCGCGGCTGAGCACGGTGGTGGCGAACGAGCTGCTCACGCTGCTGTACGAAGCGCAGCTGAGCATGCTGGAGCCGCTGCACGACGGCGCCATGGCCGTGGTGGAGCGCACCGGGTCCACGACGTCGTCAGAGACGGAGTCGGACGCCTCCTGTGCGTCATCGTGCTCCGCGTCGAACGACGCGTCGGCTAGCCGCGGCTCCCTCCCCGGCTCCTTCGCTCTCGGCGAATCCCCCACCAGCGCCGAGGGGGAGCCCCTGCCGGCCTCGCCGTCTGACGGCAACGCCAGTCACGGCTCTGACGCGTTCATGTCGCCGGCCGCGTCCCCCGCGCCGCCACGCACTCTCGTCTCCCGCTCCTCCTCGGTCTCCTCATCGTCAGACGATGACTCCGGCAGGAGCAGCGGCAGCGGCAGCGGCTCCGTGCCGTCGTCGCCCGACTCCGCTGTGCCGATCGCGCGAGGCGGGCCGCACACACGCCCGGCGCGGCGGCGCAGCCGCGACCCGCGCCGTGTAAAGTCGAAGAATGCCGGCGCTGGTGACGGCGAGGGGGACGGCAGTGCCGCGCGGCGGCGCAGGAAGCGGCGCAAGAGGGCGAAGAAGGACGCCAGTGAGGGTGACGCGACATTGGCGCTGACGCGCGACGGGCACATTCTTCTCTTCAACGAGTACGCGCTGCTGCTGGAGGCTGGTCTGCGGTCCCCCGTCGTGGTGCGGCGCTGGCGGGGCGAGGTGAAGGCGAACCCCGACCACGCCGCCCGCGGCTACGCGTCGCTGCTGTACCATCTGCAGCTTCGGCACGAGCAGTGGGCTGACCCGACGCAGGAGGAGTACCTCGTCTCGCGCAGCACGCTGCGACTCATGCTCGGCGTCACGGCCCGCGACGCGCGCGGCAACATCCACGGCAACATCCTCCACGTGGACGACCTCGACGTGATGGGGAGTCGCAAGGAGGAAGTGGCGCCGCGGCTGGGTGTGACGTCGTCGAAGGACTCGCTGGCGACCGCGGCGTACTCGGAAGAGTGGGACCCGGCGATGGTGGAGACGGCGGAGACGGTCACGGCGGCGTCGCCCGCTGGAAGCCCTGTCAACACCGGCCCTGGTGCGACTGCGGCGGCTGCGTCCCCGGTGGTGGCCACGGTGCCTTCCATGGGCTTCGGCGGTGGTGGTGGTGCGACGGCATCAGCTTCAGCGGGCCCTGCTGGGGCGCCAACGTGGCGGACGGCGCTGAGCCGTGCCGAGGGCGGCATGCGGGGCTCGGCTGACATTCTCGCCGAGGACGCCGAGCTCGTCTACGCTGCAGACGCAGACGTGAGCAGCAGCGACGACGACAGCATGGATGCCGCCCTGCGCACGAGCTTCTCGGACAGCATGGCCGGCGGCGCACGGGGCGGGTACGACGAGGACGACACGGCCGCAGGAGCCCGCTCTGTCGATGCGGAGGTGAGCGAAGGCAACAGCGACGCCCCGCTGTTCGATGTGCTGTCGCTGCCGTCCGGCGGGGCCGAGGCGCCGGCCGACGCCTTCGACGGGTGCCACCAGGTTCTCGTCACCCCGAGCGGTATCGTCGCCGTGCCCCTCGCCGCAACGGTGGCACACCGCGGCGCAGCCGACGACGGAGTGGCAGCGGCCGGGACCCCGGCGATAGCGCTCTCCGCGGCGGCGAGCGCGTTGATGCGTGTCGCCCTGTCGCGTGTGTGCACGGCGCACCCCCCACCCCCGCTGCCGCTGCGGCATGCTTCGCCACCCCTGCCACAGGTTCTACCCAACGTGTCGTCCCCACAGGCCTCCGTCTCCACACCGCCGCCGCCGTCGTCCAGCAGCGCCGCGCCCTCATCGGACGCATCGCCGGCGCCGCTCTCGCTCATGCCACTCGCGTCACCGGCGGGAGGCGCCGGGCTGGGGTCGCACCTCAGCGCGCCGCCACCGCCGCACCAGCTCCGTGGCACCCTCCCCCGCAAGAGCTCCTTCGACTGTCTGAGCTTGGCGGGTGGCAAGGTGAAGATGAGTGATCACACTGGCGGCTCCCCGGCGTCGCGGCACGCCCCGGCGTTGTCGGCCGCGCACAAGCCGTCGGCCGCCGCGAGCGCGCCCTTCTCGGCGATGCACCACGGCTTGCACCAAAGCGATGGCCCCCACACGGCCGCGGCCGCGGCTGCTGCTGCTGCGGCGGACAGCGTCCCGGCGGAGGTGCACGCGCGGGGGCACCGACTGAACAGCGGCGGAAGCAGTGAGAGCAGCATCGGCAACAACAGCTCCTTCATCTCGACTACGACGGTGGGCGACTACGACGACTACTTCGCGGAGGGCAGCGAGGCGCTCTCACCGCCGTCGGAGGCCCTGTCCGCACCGCCCGGGCTGCTGGCGGCCGAGCTGGACGCTGCAGTCACGGCCCCCACCGACCTACAACAGCAGCAGACGACACTTTACCAGCACCACCACCTGCACCCGCAACACCACCACAGCTGCCACGACGAGTCGCACGTGCCTTCATCGCAAACGCGGGAGCATCACCGGCACGCGGAGGGGCGGCAGGGTGCGGCGTGGCGGCGGAACCGCACGCGGGTGGTGCTGGCGGGTCCCCGCGGCGACCTCGGCACGATGGTGGCACGCATGCCGAACACCTGGCTCTTGTCCGAGTCGCTGGAGTCGCTCGAGTCACTGCAGCAAGCTGAGGAGGGGCGCGAGGGCTCGCAAAGCCCGGCTGCAGCAGCGGCAGCAGCAGACGGTGGGAACACACTGCAGGGCGACGCAACGGGGTCTCCGAGCCACCACCACCACAGCAACAGCAACAGCCACCGTGAGAGCGGCAGTGGCAGTGGCAACGGCAAGCCGAGCGTCGCGGCGCCGGCGGTGGTGGTGTACTACACGCCGGTGCACACGTCCGCGCAGGCGGCTGCAGAGGAGAAGCTGGCGAAGGCGGAGGAGGGGGCCGCTTCTGCCGCCGCAGCCGCCGCCGGCGTCACCGCTCCGGCGATGCCGCCTGGCACGAAGGTGGGACAGGGGGTGTCGGCGGAGGAGCCGAGCGCGTGCAGTGGCGACTGCATCGACGCGCATATCGGAGAGTGCGGGGCGGTGCTGAGCGCGGCGGCGGCGGCGGCGGCACCACCACCCACGACGGCGGTGCAGGCGGGGTGCGCGGAAGGAGATGACTTCTCGCCTCCCGCCGCCGTGGCCGATGAGGTCGCGGAGCTGGAGGTGTCGGCGCTGAGTGTGGAGGCGGACGGGGCCCCCGTGGCTGCCGCGAAAGAGGCAGCGCACGGTGTCACCGAGCGGGTGCGCGATGCAGCGGCGCGGTCGGTGGCAGGGGATACGGCAGGCCCCACCGCGATGGATAGGCGTGGCGAGGCGGCGGGGGAGGAGGAGGCGCACTCTGCCGAGAACGCGGCGCGGGCGATGGACGCGCCGCCTGATGTGCTGCAGCCGTTCCGGGTGCCGGTGCGCGCCGCGGCGGGTTTCACGTCCGTGCCGGCCATCACAGCGTTGCCGTCTGTTGCCGCTGCGGTGTACGAGCTGGGCAACAGCGCCAGCGCCACCTCCGCGTCCAGCACCCTGCGCGGCGAGGAGGACGGGCCGGACGGCGGTGACAGCGACGGCGGCGGCGCCCAGTCGCCTCTCAACTTCCACGCCGGCTTTGCCACGAGCGCTCCACTGAGCCCGTGCAGCGACGCAGCCAGCCGCTGCGGCGACGCCGCCTTGAGCCGGGCAATACACCGCGTCTTGCAGCACCGCCGCAACAGTGCCGCTGCCGCCGGCGTCCGTGTGGCGCCGTCGAGCTTCTCGAGCCTGAACGCTGAGCTCGGGCACTACACGGCGTCGCGCTCGACTCCTGCCGCTGCCGCTGCTGGTGCGGCGACGGTACCGCCACGACCGCAAACGGCTCCGACGCGCATGCGCGAGTCCGGCGACTCCGCCAGCCTTCTCCGAGTTTCAGGTGTCTCGCAGACGTCCGCGTCGCCGTCCCAACCGCCGCCACCGCCACCGCCGCCGCCACCGCCGCCGCCGTCCACGCATACGGACCCCACCGTACAACCGAACGTCCGGCGTCTCTTCTCGTCGCAGAGCTTGTGGCATCAAACCCTTTCCCAGCTGCGTCGCACCACCGCCGCGGCGACGGCGTACTTCAGCGACCACCAAAACTCCCTGACGACGCCTGCAGAGCCACCGGAGGCCCAAGGCGATGGAGCGTCGAGCCCGGTGCCCTCACCGGCACCACCAACACCAGCACACCCACACGACCCGCCGGCCTCGAAGCCCGCGTCTACGTCAACCAGCGGCCCAGACGCCACCCGCCCAGCGCACTCGCCGCTGATCTCGCCGCTCTCCATCTCCACCTCCGGCACCACAGTCGGCAGCGTGGCGAACACCACGATGTCGACGCCGGACTCGCTGATGCCTGCGAACCTGCGCGGAGCGGGCGGCGGTGACCCGCCGGACCGCCCCGGCCCCAGCGACGACGCGGAACGAGCTGCCTCGCCGTCTTCGCCGGTGTCGGCTCACGACCTGCAGTGGTACACAGGCAAGTCGGTGCGCCGCCCCGTGCGCAGCACCGTGTCCACCGACGATCCCACCTCGCCGACGCAGACGACCGGGCACTTCTCCCTGGACGACCGCGGGTTGAGTGCGGACGCGTACGCGCTGCAGCCGACGCCCTTTAACGTCCTGCTCTCGTCCCCCCTGGCGCCGCGTGATTGGGTGCCCAAACCGGGTACGAACGCTGCTGCTGCGGCTGCGAGTGGCTTCGCGGCACCCTCGTCGCTGCTCGTGCCCGCGGGTGCGCTGGCGGGGCTTCGCATCGGCCAGGGCGGGGGACGGCCGCGGCTCTGGTCCGCGGCGGTGGCGTCCCGCGGCAGCGCCGTGGCTCACCCGGTGCCGTCTGTGCACGGCGTGCCCCCGTCGAAGTTTGCGACTGCAGTGCGGGCCAGCAGCGACGCCCCCGTGGCGCTGCCTCGCGCGAGGACGTCGTCGGTGCTGAGCTGGAGCGCGGGCAGCAGCAGCGGCGGACCGCCGCAGCAGGCGACGTCGGAAGCGTGCACGTCGGCCCCAACCCACGCGTCGGTGTCCACCGCCTGCCCCTCGCCCAGCCTCTCCGCCACGCCGCCGACCTCGCAGCCGCGCAGCAGCAGCCACTCGGCAGCCTCGACGAGCTCACGAGTCTCGACGGAGCCGCACCAGCAGCAACCGTGCACGATGCTGCACGGCAAGCTCGCGCCTGGCGCGGCGCGGCGCCCGTTTGCCGGCGGAAGCCACGGCGGGGGCGGGGGCGACACAGAGGCGTACCGGGGGGAGCGGCGGTGCGGCGGTGCCTCGGCGCCGGACTCCATCGGCAGCAACGAGAGCGACGTTTCCACGTGAAACCAACCAACAAACAAAAAGCGCAGAAGGCGGTTTAGTCGTGTTTGTGGTTCAGGCGTGCGCGCGCGTGCGTCGGTCTGCGTTGATGGTGCGAATGCTGTGTTGAATGTCTCCTGTGCTTCTTTCCTGTTTTTTTCTCTCTTCGTTCTCCGGCTGCTCCCTTCTCCCGGCGCCGACGAGGCACTTTGTTGGTGCTTGTGCGTGGTCGACGTGCGAGGAGGGTGGGGGAGGGAAGAGGGATGGGGGCGAAGTGAGGCAGGCACGCGCGCCAGATGAGCGGCACGAGGCGAGCGGGCTGCGGCGTCAGTGACGCAGACGCGCTGCGTTGCGGTGCTTCAACCTCCTCTCTCTGCTGCCATGGCTGTGATGTCCGCCGTCGCCACTCTCCATCACCTCGTGCGTCCCTTGACACGTGCACGCGCTGGGGCTCGAGCTGCGATTTGCAGTGGAGCTCCCTTTAGCCGTTGCGCGCGTGTGTGTGCGCGGCGGCCGCCGGCGAGAACACCAGAAACTGCAAGAACATGAAAGCAACGACGCGTTTCACGTTTCCGTGCATGTCTCTAATCCACCAACAAACCAGAAGCTGAGCGAACGCACACAGAAACGGACGCCACCGCGAAACAGGGCGATAACACGAGGGGCGACTGCGGGAAGGAGTGTCCGGTGGGGGTGCCCCAGCGGGCAGTGGGATTAATGGGAGAGGCGGGTGTGACGGAAAAGAAGAGGGTGGTGATGGCACATGCGGTGTTCGCCAAGAGGCCTGCGCCACGCGCCGCGGCAGATCGCTTGCGCCTTTGATTGGTCCCCTCCGTGCTGATCTTGCTGTCCACTTCGCAGTCCGCGGCCACTGATGAAGCGTTTTCCCTTGTGTGCTGCGCTTGGAGTGCGAAGGCGGACGACGAAGGGGGGGGGGGGGGTGACGAGCTCCTTACCGTGGCTGCTGTGCTGCATAAGATGCTACTCACTACACACGCACACACACACACACACACACACATCACTGTCCTCCCTTCAATTACTTGCAATCTCCTCTGACTTTCTCTCCCCCTCTTCTCATCCACCACCTCACACCTGTGCGGTGTCGCACGGACGCCCCTCACCTCCCAACACGCGCGTAACGTGCAGCAGAAGAGCGTGTGCACACAAACACACAAACGTCAACAAAAAGGACGGATCCGTAGAGGAATACACCCACCCACCCACACACACAAACACACTCACGCCTTGTACAGTCTGGCTCATCCAAATTCCTTCTTGTAGTAGTTGCACCAGTGACACGCCACAGTGCAATAATCGGCACGGCGTTGCGGTGCTCGTCTCGGTACGTCAAGCCCGGCTTGCTGGCGCCGCCGCGCACTCTTGACACCGCATTCGCTTTCGATTTCTCTCCTTCCTTCGGCGAGAGTGCCGCGAGACGCGTAAAGGTCGGCCCCTTCTTGTTAAGAGAGAGAGAGAACAAGAGAACACAGCAACAACAGCAGGCTCTGTGGCACTCTGCGATCTTCTCTTTGCCACATTTGGTTTGGAAAGTTAGTGTCAGCTTGCACGTACCTCGTTCTTTGCGGCGCGCCGCTCGCGGGTGTCTCCTCGAGAGTAGGATCATCTTTCTCGCATCTTCCCTTTCGTTTCTGTTCTGATCCGTCCCCCGCTCGCGTGAGCACGCCGTCCACTCTGCAGGTTTTTCGAAGTGAGCGCTACCCAACTCCCCCCCCCCCTCACCCCGCCTTCGCCCACGTCTTCTCACGTGCCATTTCTACGGAGGCTTGGGTGTGCTCCTGCCGTGAAGCCTGCCACGCCGTCAAGCGCAACACCCGCCGCGTTGAAGAATTGGCTCCACTTTTTTCTTTTTTTTTTGTTGCTCGCCAGTGTTGGTGTTCGGTTTTCCCTGCCCCCCCCCTTCCCCGCGTGCCCGCACGTGCGCATCGTCTGTCGGCGTAATTTCTAATCGCAAGTGCGACTCGTCACCTTGTCCGTTTCTCGGTTTGCGGGCCGACAACAGAGACTCCTGTGCGCCTTTGTTTCTTGGCCAGGCTTTGTCCTCTTGCTCCTCCGTTTTTTTCTTTGTGTGAGGCAGACGCTTCGCTGTTTCTCTTGCGTTCTTTGTGTTTGCTCTCCGGACTTTTCTTGTTTGTTTCACCGGCTGTTTGGGGCCGCTCGCCCACCAACTCGCACTAGCAGACGGGGAGGAGGGGAGGTATACATATACGTGCATACACACACACACCAAATCAAAAAAAAACAAAGAAAACAGCCACACACACACACAAGTACACACCAACCGCCACGCAGACACAAACACGCGCTACCTCGTGTGCAGTCGTCTTTGTCGCTCTTCCCTCTTCCCTTTTTGTCTCCCGTGCTTCTCCTCCTCCTCCTCCTCCTCCCTCGGGTTTACAAAGCGCTCGCGTGCTCGTCTTGGCTGCTTCACTGCGACTTGCTGCGTTTTTTTTCTCGTGTCTTCTCTTCCGCTATTTCATTTCGGAAGGCTCGACGCGTTACTCGATCCGTGTGTGAGTGTGGTGCGCCTCCTTTTCTCCATCTGTCCCTCCCTCCTCCACCCCACTTTGCTCCTCCCTTCGCTCACTCCCCCTCCCCCCTCTGCTGAACAGAGTATCAGCCGCGGTCGGGCAGATCGTGTGGAATACGTCACTGCCGTCAACATGAGCGCCCCGGTAGAGCAGCAGCCGAAGTCGTCGTCGCAGCAGCCACAGGCGTCTTCTTTGCCACCGGCGACGCTGCGGCCCTCCGCACTGAACTCTCGGGACGCCGCCCACACCCACGCCGACGCCACCGCGGTGCCCACCGACCCCAGCGTGGTCGACTCCGTGCCTGGAAGCCGCCGACGCCACCACCACCGGCACCGCGACAGTGCTGGCGGCTCCGAAACGCGCTCGTCGGTCTCGCAGCCACACAAGCACCGGTCCAAGTCGCGAAGCAGCGCCGCCGCCGCCAACGGCGGGGAGGTCGGGGCCATCGCACCAGCGGCGCCAGCGACCCCAGCAGCAGCAGCACCGCCGCTACCAACCACTGGGGCGGCTCCTAAGCCGACGAAGAAGGTGGCGCTCAACAGCGAGGTGATGAAGATGACGGACTACGACGAGAAGCTAGAGCAGGAGCGTCTCGCCAGCGCCGTGGGCACGCCGACTCCGAGTGGCAGCAACACCACGTCGCGCAAGCACAGCCTCATGCCGGCCACACCCCCACGCGGGGAGCCGCCGCTCGCCGCAGGATCGCTGTCCATCAGCGCGGTCCCGCAGGTGTCCGCGACGTACGCCTCCGTGGCGGGCGGGCCGCCGTCGCATCAGGGCAGCAGCGCCTGCGCCCCAGGCCGCTCCAGCGCACGCCAGAGCGACGCGTCTGGCACCAATGGCACGTCGGCCACCGCGAGCGCCGCAACGGGGCTCTCCCCCTTCTCGGCGCTCCGTGAGTCGGTGATCCCCACGCTGGACGAGTACGCCATGCAACCCGTCAAGCCGCGGTCCAGCGCGGCCCCGCTTGCCATGGACGCCCCGTCCACCGCCACGACGACGACGCCAGCCAGCACGGCGCCGTCTGCGCCACCACCGCGGACGGTGACGAGGGTGCCCATTACCGCGTCCTCCGCCGCGGCGGCCTCCTCGCCGTCGGAGCCGTCGGAGCTCTTCAGCCCCGCGTCCGAGCGGGGGCGCGGGGGTGGCGGCCGCAGCAGCAGCGGGGCGGCGGCAGTGTTGGAGGCCGCGGTCGTCGTGCCCACCGGCACGCTGCGGCTTGAACCCGAGGACGAGCGCGGCAACCAGCTGCCCTCCCGCACGATCGTGGCCGTGCCCGTGCCGGCGGCCAACAGCGTGGGCGAGAACAGCATCTCGCGACTGCGCTGTGCCTCTCTCGGGCCCATCGACGGCGACGTCCCCATCGCCGACGCGATGGAGGTGGCAGAGAAGCGGCGGTATAGCGACGACCGGGATGGGCTGTCCGGCGTCGGCGGCAGCTTCGGGAGGAGTGGGCCGGGTACCGCGCTCCGCACACGCGGCAGCTCGATGCGCGCTGGCACCGGCGCAGGGGACGGCGGCGGTGGCGGTGGTGCGCAGGACGCCTCCCTGAGTGAGGACTGGGTCGACGACGACCACGAGATCCCGCGCACGTCGCAGCCGTGCTGTTCGCTGTGCGTAGACCCCGGCAGGGACCCGGACAGCTGGCGGCACAGCGAGCAGCGCCGGCACGCGTTTGAGCGGCCGCTGCACACCATGCAGGTGATTGCGCTGGCCTTCGAGGTGATTGTGATTGGCCTGTTCTGGTCCAGCGTCGTCGTTGCGTACATCTTGCTCTACACCAAGGACCACCGCAACTGTCTGGCCGAGCTCATCGTCTTCACGGTGCTCGCCTCGCTCGGCATCGTCTGGCTCTACGCGTCGCTCATTCTCGTCTCCTTCAGGGACTGCACCGACCGCAGCAACGAGGGCGAGATGTGCACCTTCTGCAGGCGGCGCACGCACGTGGACTCGAAGCACTGCAAGGCGTGCAACAAGTGCGTCGAGGGCTTCGACCACCACTGCAAGTGGTTGAACATGTGCGTGGGAAGCAAGAACTACCGCCTGTTCTTCTCCTTCGTCTCTGCCGCCGTCTGTGCGACGCTGATCGGCTTCGTCAGTGGTGTGACCCTGCTCGCACGGTGGTGGGTCGAGCTCGAGGCGCACAACGCGTACTTCCGCGTAGGCCCCATCGTCATGTGCGTTGTCATCCTTGTCGGCATTGGACCGATGGTCCACCTCCTGGGCTTCCACATATACCTCTGCATCGTCGGCCAGACCACGTACCAGCACATCCTCAGCAAGCGCGAGCGGACAGTGAAGTTCCCGACCGGCGAGACGATGGAGCACATGGACAAGAAGCGCAAGTTTCCCTGCTGCTGCTGTTAGAGTTGCGCTGCTCCTTGGCGCAGCTACCCACGCAAGCTCCCCCTCCCTCCGACTCGAGCCTCCCTTGATCTCCCCCAGCTCCTACCATGTACAGACGAGCTTCTGCGAAGAGCTTCCCGGAGGAGAAGAAGTTTGCTTCTCCGCGTCTTTCTGCTGCCCCTGTGTGTTTGCGTCTGTGCCTGTGCCTATGCGTGTGTGTGGCTCGGCGCGCCACAGTGTTCCCCGTTTCTTCATTGTGGGTGCGGCGGCGTTTCGGAGTGGGCCGCTGCTTGCCGCCGCCGCCGTTGCTGCTGCTGCTGCTGCCGGCAGCGGACGTTTCTTAAAAGCAAGCGCACCCGATAATGGCACATGATCTGTTTTCTGTTTCCATTTTTCGCGTCCATGAGCGTTTGTGTAGAGCACCGTCCCGCTGTCCACTCGTTGTGATCCCCCCTCCTTTGGCACGTTGCCGAGAAGAAGAGAGTACTTATGCGAGCTATGTGTGTGTGTGTGTGTCTCCCTCCATATTTTTGCTGCTCATGTGCCTGCGTGCGTGTGTTTCGTCGTTGTGCGCGTGCACCTCCGCGACGAGGTGCACCTTGGCTGGTCTCTTCGCAGGTGGTCTTCGCGTGTGTTCCTGACATAAAAGGGAAAGCTGGAAAGGAAGTCGTGTTCCCTGTGCTCAGATAGTGCCTGATGCCCCCCCCCCCCTCCCCGTCCCCCGTGCTGATGTGGCAGGGGGGGGCATCCTAGCTTCCATCGCGATGCTCGTTGTTGTCGTTCCTTTCTTCTCCCTCCTGATCGGTTCACGTCTCCGTCCACCCTCGTCCTTTGTTTTCTCGTTTGCTTTTTTTTGTTCCGCTCCCCTTTTTGCTCACCTTAGACTTCTTGCTTTTTTTGTGTGTGCGTGTTTTGCGTGTGGCTGTTACGCGTGCCCCTTCCGCCATTTTCTTTGCGCCGCTGCCGATCTTGTTGTTGTTGTTTTCCGCTTGCGTTGTCTTCTCTTCTCCTCCGTTCTCCTGGCCGAGAAAGGGGGAGCTTGCACCGATGTGTACAGCCCTGCCGTGTCTGTCTTGCGACCTCGAAGCGTGTTTCACAGGGCGTAGGGATGCGAGTGTGTGACAGCACCTCAGAGAGGGTTTTGTGTGTTTTGTACGTGTTTGCGCTCGGGGTTGAGTGTTCGCGTGTCGCACGTGTGCGAGGGCGGCGCCATCTTTCTTTTTTTGCGTGTGTGTGCGCTCCTCCAAGCACGCCTTTACATCTGTGTATGTCTACACTTCACTTGGTCTAGAGTGTGTCCACATTTTTGTTTGCTGTTGTCCGAAGTGTGTTTTTATCTTCACCGCTTGTGGGTTCACTTGCCGTCTGTCTGCCTGTGTGTGTGGGGGGGGGGGGAGGGTGTTCGCCCAGGACTGTACCGGTTGCACTGATTCAGCGCCCCCCTGTTCTGTCGTGCCACGTGTGGTGCTGGCAGCGCTTCCCCGCTGTGTCGCACTTCGCCGCTGATATCCGGCATTGGGTCCCACTCACACCTTCCTCCCGCTCCCCCGACGAAGAGCGTGACACTATTCGAATTTGTGTGTTCTGCTTGCTGCGGGGGTGCCGTGACGACTTCTTTGCCAGACGGGGACGGAGTGTGAGGTGGAGTTGCTGACATGTCGAGGCTAGGTACGTGACGGAGTAGGCAGAGACAGACAGACACACCGACACATCAGGACAAACGGACGCGCCACGCGTCCACGACGCCGTGTATAGTTCAAGCTGGCAACGAAAGTGAAGGTTTTTTTCCCGCATGGCGACCACCACCCTATTCGCACACGTCCTTCTTTTCTTTGCCTCCCACGCCTCCGACGGGGGCATTCTAAGTCTCCTCCAGACACACTCACAGTGCGCACATCAACATGGGCCGCCGCGGGTAGGGACATCTCCGTGTGCACCGTGACAAGCGCCTGGCATTTCACATTTAGTTTCTTTTCCCGCCTCCCTCGGGTGCGTGTGTGTCCGAGTAAAGGATAAGAAGTGCCACCGCTCTGATGCGGCGTACCAGGCGCTTATCTCAGTCACAGCCAGAGCGTCGCTCACGAAGGCACGAACATCTGCGCCGCCGCTCCCCCGCTCTCTGACCAACGGTGCTGGGGCTGCTCACCACCTCGCACTCTATTTGCCGATTCCGCGTCTCCCTCTCTCTGTTTTGGCCTTGTGTCACACACACACACACACACACACACACACACACACACGCGATGCACAGCGCAACCGGGAAGGTTAGAGCGTGTCGAAGTATGTGTGATATGAAACCAAGCTGGCCAAGTTGGGGCAAGCCGAGAAGGACAGCAAACGAATTTGGAAAAGGCCATAGAGGCATAGAATGGTGTGAACAATATGCCATACTTGGAGCTCCACTTCCGTTTGAACATTACCTCCCTCTTTGGAATTTGCATCTACTTACAGCCGCAGCTCTCTCGCCTAACACCCGTGCCAACCTCCATCTCAGGCAAAAACAAAAACTACTACACACAACCACTCCCGACTCACAAACAATGCCCGTTCCTCAACCGTCCATCCAGGAGTACCTGAACGGCCCCATCTTGCTAAAGGACAAGGGGTTGATCTCGGAAGCTGATTTTCACTAAAAAGTTGTCGTTTATATGCAGCGGATGTCAGATGCCACAGTGAAGGCGGCAGGTCTCTCTGACCCAAACCCGAAACCCGACGAAGGCGTAAGGGAGTACATGTCTTTCGAGACGGAAGCAAGGACACAGCCGTGGAAGTTGGAGACACGCAAGGCCGTAAAAGGCACTGGACTCGGTCCTCAAGAATGTGGATAAGCTCCGCATGCAAGAGGAGTTTGTGACAAGGGCGAAATTCAAGGCCCTCACAACGGTGGAAGTCCTGGTTGCGACGTACACCATCTTCGCGGACGATGAGGGTGACGGCGGACTAGAGATGATGGCACGGTTTCTCCACCTACCAGTGGCCGAGCAGGCACAGGCGCACAACTGGACAATCGCCAAGAAGTTGTACGGCGACACGGCCGACGTATACGGAGCGAGCATCATCGCTCTGCAACAACCGCTGTTCCCGACCCGCCAACTCGACATCTTGAATTACCAGATGTTAGAAGAGCCGCAGGCGATGCTCAAGGGCGGCGCGACCGGACCGCGAGGAGAGGATCAAGGTCCAGCACGCTTCTTCCGAAGCACTGAGTCGGTTCCACTACTTGGCGGAGGGTACGCCCCTGTGTACGGCGCGGACGGCCGGCAGGTTGCGGCGATGGATGTCACGAACGTCGAGCAGTACCTTACCCAGCTTCTAAAGCTCCTCACCAACGTTGACAAGAAGCTCACGCAGCAGAAGTCTGGTGGAAAGCAACAGAATGCACAAGGACACCAACAGCCAAAGCAACAGCAGCAGTCCAACAACAACAAGAAACAGGCACCCAGCATCATGTGGCACGGCGGCGGAGAAGGCGATGAGAGCAACGAAGACGGCAACGCACCGTCAGGCGTGACAAAAACTGAGCGGGTCTGCTAGGGACAAAGATAGAGTTCCAGACGCAGGCCGTTCGCAGGAAACAGAGCTGTGAGGAGGGGACATGCGCGCGGGAAAAACCTCTAACAGGGAACTGGACTTGATCCTCCAGCGCTTTTTCCCACAGGGCTTGGTGATGACGTGCGACACCTTGCCATACCTCAATGCACGTGGCGTCGAGAAGATCAAAAGCGCAACGCGGAAACACGGTGTGGTGTACTTCCCACTCTTCGTCCGGCATCATTGGATCGCCGGGCTGGTGGAGTGGACGCAGAAAACGGATACGTACGAGCTTACAGTCTACGATTCGGCACCATCTGAACCAGTTCAACGGGACCTACGCAAGTCCCTACGGACACACTGGCCGACATTGGAAGTGACGTTTGGATGCTGCGCAAAACAACCACGCGGAAGTGATGACTGCGGACTGTACATGGTGGCGTCATTCTNCGACGTGGGGCACCGGATTTGGAAGGCGGTCATACGTGGACCCTGGATGAGCTGTGGGAGGCACACAACAAGGCAGCAACAGCTGCGGCGAAACGCCAGTCGTGCTACATGCTCGTGGCAGTGACACTCGCCAACTACGCCGACGGGCAACCTCGTTCACTGTCGGTAGAGGCTCTGTACATGCGCAGCAGCAGGTACGGGTTTGAGACTGGCGAGCCTGCCGACGCGGCAGAAGCGCTTATGCGCATGGGGTTCAGCGTTCACCCTTACGGCAAGCCACAGCACAACGGGAGGGCACGTCTACTCGACGAGTCCGTGCGAGACGACTGCTCTCAGCCATTCCTTTTCGTGCAAGGCACCGCACGGGGTCGCCTGCCCGCTGACCTTGGTCGAGGATGGCTTTTTCGTGTCGGTGCCCAGTTTGTGGGCAACGTGTCCGAGTAGAGGGGAGCTTATGGGGGCCATTACACACTGACGAGTCACCCGGCGACGGCAACCCTGGGATTCTACATCCGGACGAAGGCAAACGGGGTGATGACAGCAGCGCGCACGACGCCCCCTCCACCGACGAAGACGACGACGACTAGGACAGCCTATGACCCGTTCCTGCAAACTACCCCAAGCGCGGAACGCGATGAGACGGCGGACGACGTAGGACCGGGAGAGGTCCTCCACGAGCAGTACAAGGCACTGCACGGGGAAACCTCTTTCGACCTAAAAAAAAACCGGGGAGGGCAGGCGTCCCGGGGGGCGCGCCTGTCCGAGGACGTGGTACATTTACACAGAACGGCCCCCTCACATCAGCGCTGTGGCGTGGGCGGCGGTGACGCCGGAGGTTCGCG
>JASAOO010003400.1:0-54687 GCA_030849075.1 Zelonia costaricensis | reverse complement strand
CCCCCGCGGGGGGGGGGGGGGGGGGGGGGCTGGAAAGGAGAAGGGTGGGCACTCAGGAGCGGGCGAAGGGGGTGAGTGACGCTGAACGGCGTAGAGCGAGACGCGCGCGCAGCCTCGTAAACAACGAAAAACCGAAGCCGTGGAGGAGGCGAGCAAAGGCACAGATACAAGTGCACCGGCAGGCGCACACGCACCCCCGTGCACGTGCACGTGCGTGTGCGCGTGTGTTTGTGTGTGTGTGTGTGTGTGTGTATGTATGTATGTCTGTGAGAGAGAGGGGAAGAGGGAAGGGAAAAGTTTTGCGCACACTACTCTGCGTGAGACGTGCTCTAGGGCTGGTTGGGACGGTGACGGGCCGCGATGCACGCGCACACACACACACACCCGCCACGCACGTGGACGGTGCGCTGACCGAGATAGTGGAAACTACAACGGAAAAAGCGAAGGAGGAGGTGGAAAGGAAGGGGGGGAACAAAGCGCGGAAACTCCGTATTCGAGTGAGCGTGTGTTTGTGAGTGAGTGTGTGTGTGTGTGTCTGCAGCTGCGCTCCTGCTCGATTTTGAAGCGAGACAGAGATGAGATCGAGGAAGAGGGAGCTGACGCGGCTGTTCAGCGGACCTCGAGTACGGCGCACGGGAGGAGGTGTAAGCTGCGATGGTGAATTAGAACGCGTACGTCTGGAGAAGCGTGGTGGAAGGGAAAAGAGCCGTACCAAGTCGGTGACGGGGGAGGGGAGGGGGGCGCGGGAGCCGCTGCGGTACGTACTGTAGTTGGATGAGGTGAGGGAGGATATAGGACGGAAAAGGGAGAAGGAGGAGTAGCGGCGGTGATGCCGACTCAGCTGGTGGGGCGTGGGGTGGATACGAGGGAGTTGAACACACACGCGCACACGCAGGCGTACAAAGTGAGTACACCACTACGCTGTGAGGGCAGGGGATAGAGGGGAAGCAACAAGACAAGGGAGAGAAGACGTGAGGGTGTCCGTTCAGCAATGCCGCATTGTCGCACGACTTCCACGCCACTCGTGACGGCAAGTGCGGTGAGCCGTGGCCAGTGCTCGCAGGCCCACCCAGACACACACACACACACTCAAACGCGCAGGTGCGCACGTGAGCCTCCACGAGACTTGAGAGCGGCGCTCCGTCGAGCAGCAATCTGGCGCACACGTGTCGCACGCCACAGGGCACACGCGCATCCGCGCAGACGTGCGCTGTGCATTCACTGACTCTCTCTCCATCTCTCTATATAACGCTCTCTGTTTTTTTTTCCTTTTGTTGGTACTGCACCTCCTGTCGAGGTCTCCTTGAGTTATCGTCTGTCGCTTAGTTAATCGCGTCTACCACGCCTCTCTCACCAGGCATCTCTCTCCCTCGCACGATGGGCGGTGCGCAACGGCACGGGATGGGGGGAGGGCGTGCTGTAGAGGGGATGGGGAGGGGGAGAAATGTTCGTGTGAAGAGAGGGTGGGGGGAGGGAGAAGAGAAGGGAGGTGGGGTTCATGAACAAACACACACGCACACTCACACAACATACATATATATATATATATATACATATATATATATATATATATATATATATATGTATATGTATGTATAGAATCACAGAAGAACAGAGACAGACACAGTCACCTACTCGCCGCTACAAGCTCGCCTTCTTAAATAGTGAAAGAGAAGAACAGAAGAACGAGAATAGGTCGAGGCTGCAGCAAGTAGAAAGGTGAACGCCGAAGAAGGGAAACCACTCGTGGACAGAGCACACATGGACGGGGGCGAGGGGGGAGGGAGGGAGGACGGAGAAGAGAGCGTGCGTGCCGCGGAGCGCGGGGTGCACACACAAGGGGGGGGGGCAGGCACCGGGTGAAAGGACGCGGAGGAGCAGCAACAAAGACCGTCGTCAGCATCCCCCCCCTCACCCCCACCCCGTTTGTGTGTGTGTGGGGGGGTCTGGGTGCGTGGGTGCCCACGTCCGCTGCTCGCCCCGCGCGCGCGCCCGAGCACAGGTGCGCCAGCGACGTCTTTGCACGTCCATGCAAGGCACCACGCAGACAACAAGAGGGAAACCCCAAAGCGGCGAAATGGGCACGTGAGGTGTTTAAGAGCGGCAGCAGCACAGCGCCGCGCACCACCACCACCACGACATCCTCTCTACTCTTCTTTCGCGTCCCCATTTTCGGTTCTCTCGTGCCTCGCGAACGTCTTGCTTGCCTGCTCGATCGCTCTATACTGCACCAATCCGCTGTCGGCTCCCCGGGCTTCCCTCCCGCATCCCCCACCACCACCACCTGCGACTGCTCGGCATCGCGCGCGTGACGTCTCTCCCGTCGGTGAAGGAGCGACCTCGCACGGACGATCGCGTCAGAGCGGAAGAGGTGAGAGGGACGGGCGCAGCAGTCACGCGTAGGGTGCTCGGCACACACACACACACACACATATATATGCACAAGAAAAGGGGAAAAGAAGGTGAAGAAACGTTTCGGACAGTGGCACCCAGAACTGTGCCGTCGAGGTGGGGATAACCCCACCCCTCCACATCCACGCAGAGGAGCCTCGTCGCTCCTCGCTTGCACTGCGGCACACGCCAGCTCGCACAGGGGGGGGGTAGGGGGGGCCTCGCCACCGCCGGTCTCATCCAGAGACACTGATGTTGCGACGGCACATGAGTGAGAGAGCACCCACAAACAGAAGAAGGTAAACACATGCACAAAGCGGAAAAGAGCGCACACGCATTCGGCGCGCGCGCACGGCACAAGGCTAGGAGTGCGACTTCTGGCACTCCATCACATGGCCACGACCTTCTCGATCATCTGAACTTCGCCGTTCGCCGCGACGACGACGCAGCCGGCGCCATTGCGGTGGCCCATGTAGTTGCTGCTGCTGAAGATGGTGAGCACCTTGTTGCTCTTGCACCAGCGCAAGCCATGCGCCTTCTCCTGGTGCGCGCGGAAGAGCATCGAGTAGTGGTACGCCGTGAGAAAGGTGTCCGCGGCTTTGGCCGAGAAGGAGACAACATTGCTGCCCCGCGTGTTCACGCCAAAGCCCCACTCGTTGATGCGCACGTGCGGCGCAGCGGCATCGGGGCTGGCGGCCGTCGTGGGCGAGATGCCATCGCGACCAGCAGCAGCAGTAGCCACGCGCGCAGCCTCCTCCTCCTCCAGCTCCATCGTCGTCGGGTCGGACCAAAGCAGGTCGAACATGGTGAACCACCCCCGCCGCACATCGTCCTCGGTGAGCTGCGGCACGTAGTCACTGCTGCTCCGCTTTGACGGCGCGGGTGCGGCGGAGGCGGCAGACGGCGCCGTTGCTGCCTGCGTGTGCGGCTGCGCCGCGCTCGGCTGCGCTGGCTGCTCAGCGTGCAGCTCCGTGGCACTCGTGGCCCCCGGGGGGGCGGTGGAGGGCACGCGGGACGACGCCGCCAGCACCTCTAGCGCAACCGGCTGCGTGGCTGTCAGAGCCGCATCGTCGGCGCTGCAGACGCCGTCGCTGCTGCCGCCGAGGCTGCTGCTGCTGCTGCTCGCATTTTTCTGCAGCCGCACCGACGTCGGCGACGAGACGCGCGACGACGACGCGCCGGCGGTGCTGACGGCGATGACGCCGCCCCCACCGCTGCCACCACCGGCCGCGGCCCCGGCAGCAGCAGCAGCAGCAGCAGCAGCGGATGCCGCCGCAGCCGCAGCCTCCCGCCGGCACGCTGCTGTGAAGCCGGGTGGAGCCGACGTCGGGTATCGTCGCCAGAGCGCCTCCAGCTCGTGCTTCACGAAGTAGTCCGGCGCGCACTCGGCGTCGTCCTTAACGACCGGGTTGTTCGGGAACAGCGTCAGCATCCGCGGGAAGGAGAGGCTGCGCAGGAAGGCGAGCGAGTTCTCCTCCAGCGGTGGGCGGTCGAAGCGGGGGATGCCGCCGTGCGTGCACAGGATGCGCTCCTCGTGGGCCTCGTGCCGCGTCGGCTGCCCGCGAGCCAGCGAGGCATCTGCGATGGTGCTGTAGCCCGACAGCATGGACGCCTCCGCAGTGTTGAGCTGCGCCTGGGTTTGCTGCGGGTGCTGCTGCTGCTGCTGCTGCGGGGGTGTGGTGCTGACGGAGTTGCGCGAGCGCGCTTCGTCGCTGTCCTCATCCCCGCTGGCCACCTCGCCGTCGCGCTGCAGTGCGCCAGCGAGGGGTGTGCCGAAGGCGGGCAGACGTGGCGAGATGGAGTCGAAGGTGAGCGACGCCGACGACGAAGGCCGCCGTGGCGCGCGGTTCTCGTCGTGCAGCAGCACCGCCGGCTGGCTGACGTAAAGGTTGGGGTGCATCACGGTCTGCTGTGCGCGTAGGTAGGACAGGTTCGGCGCACTAGGGATGACGAGCTCCGCGGCGAGCGGGAGGTACTTGAACAGGGCCGTGACCTCGCGGAACAGCTTCGTGCCCTCCACGTAGCCGAAGACAGTGTGACACTGCGCGAGGAAGCAGCCGCGGCCGTACGTGCGCAGGTCGCCGCATACGACGCGGTCCTCGTGGTTTCCGCGCAGCATCACGATCTTCGACGCGTTCATGATCTTGAGCGAGAAGAGCAGCATAATGCACTCGAGCGAGAAAGGGCCGCGGTCCACGTAGTCGCCGAGGCAGAGGATGTTGGCTGGGGTGAGGTTGAAGTCGTGGAAGATCAGCAGGCGCCGCAAGAAGAAGGAGAGGTCCTCGAAGTTGCCGTGGATGTCGCCGAAGACAAAAGCCGGGGCGTTGATGCGGGGGAAGAGGCCGTGGTGCGGCGAGAGCGTCTCCTGCTCCAGCAGCGGCCGCACCTGAGCCACGACGCGGTGGCACAGCCGCAGAAAGTAGGCCTTGCTCTCTGGTGTGCTGTAGTAGAGGAAGGTGCCGCCGATGTAGTTGCGCATGATGTAGTGGTACGGGCTCTCCTCCAGCCGCGCCACAGGGGCAGGGTACGTCGCGCGCAGTGGCGCGGCTGCCATCCCGGCGGCCCTGTGCGACGACGGCGCCGTGTGCGGCTGACTCTGCAGGCTGCCGTGACGTGCCGCGCCGGCAGCCTCGTGCGGTGGCGAACGCCGCTGCATCTGCTGTGAGGGGTGGTGGACGTGGTGGGCATGGTTCGACGTTGTGAAGCTCTGCGCAGAGGCGGGAACATTCGGCGACGCAGGGGCCGGGTCGCTGCCATCCGCAAACGCACTGAAGACCCGCGTCGACGAGTGCGGCGAGACGATGCGTTCGTTGGACAGCGCCGCAGCCGCAGCCGCAGCCGCAGCCGTCGTCGTCCACGCCATCGGGGCGGAGCGCGGCTGCAGCGCGGCGGCAGCCTCGGCCTTGTCCTTCGTAGAGCACGGCAGGAGCGGCGCCGCAGCCTCGTCCTCATCGTCTACGCCTGCGTCGCGGTTCGGCCGCGGCGCGCAGGCACCGTGCCGGTCACCTCCGATACTGTCCATGTCCATCTCTGGCCGCTCACCCACATCTGCCCCCTCCGCCGCCACGTCCGCCTCCTCGCCGCTCGTCTCCTCGTCCTCCACATCGCCCAGCATCATCTCCATCGGCTCGCCGAGCGGCATGTCCTGGTGCCGCTGCGAGCGCCGCAGCCGGCGCGACAGATGCGACAAGATGCGCTTCTCGTGGGTCCGGACTGTGGCGAAGGTGTTGGGTGTCGCCACGCTGTCGGAGGTGAAGGCGAGCACAGGGGACGGCATGGAACCGCCAGCAGCAGCAGCAGCGCTTGGGTGAGCGACGGTGGCTCCAAGCGCCGCAGCGGCCCAGGCCGGGTGCGCGTGGGCGGCGCCGCTCCCCACCTCCGCAAGCTCTTCGCGGAATGTAGGCGATGCCGCGGATGCGTCACTCCACACCGAGGCGGGGCCGTGGCTCGGCCGCAGGCACGGTGTGTCCGGCTCGGCCGGGTCCGGCTGCACCCGCTGCGCGAGCAGCTCCTGCAGCGAGCGGATCTCTGGCACGCCGCTGTCACGCACGCAGCGCACGTACGGGTTCATGCGCAGCGTGCTCGTGTGCGGCCCCAGCAGGTGCTCGTCCGCCGCCGCATGGCGCGGGGAGGAGCTGGGCGTGACCCGCGCGTTGGCCGCCGTCGTCCCCGTCATCTCGGCACCGCGCTGGCCCGCGCCGTCGGTGGTCTTGCTCGGGGAGGTCGGCATTGCGCGCGAGACGGAGCTGGTGCGCCGACGCGTTGCGCAGAACCCTCAGGGAAGGAACACAAAGCAAAAAAAAAAAAGAAGAAGAAGAGGGAAGTGAAATGCCTGCACACACACGCGTGGCGGTAGACGGGATGCGCGGTTACTCGATTAGTGGTTAGCGGACACAAATTAGAGCCACTGCCTACGCTGCGCCGACGTGCATGCGAGAGACGTCGATACTCCTGCGGACTCACGCGAAGGCAAACCAACGCGCGCGCGCGCACACACAAAAAGAAGCACGACGGCGAAGGAGTGGGGCACCCCTTTCCGGAAGAAAGGGGGAGGGGAGGGCTGAGACGTCAACACAAGGGTTGCGGCTCGGACAGGAGGAGGTGCCCGGCGGTGCGTGCACGAGGCACCCACACAGGCAGGCACAGATTCCCCTCCTGCACACACACACACTCGATCACACACGCTCACACGCACGTTGGTACGGCGTGAGCAGGTCGAGATGAAAGAAGGAGGGGCTCTACAAGAGAAGGACGCGTGCGTCGCAGAGAGACAAAGGCAATACACGCGCCAGCTCGATCACGTCGGTATGGGTGTGTGAGTGTACGTGCGAGGAGGAACTGCGCAGCCGCGGAGAAGCAAGAGAGCGAGCAGGGGCAGGGACAAGGGGGTGGGCAGAGCAGTCGAAACACGCATGCGAGAAGCTGTATGTGGCATCGGTGCCAGGGGGAGGGTGGGAAGCATGCGGGTGTGTGCAGTAGGCCGGGGACACGAGAGCGGCGCGGAGGAAGAACGGCAGAGGGGAGGAGAGAGAGAGACAGACGGGTGGAGGCAGGTGCGGAGGCTGTGTGTGTGTGTGTGTGTGTGTGTGTGTCTTCCGTGCCTCGATGTGCGCACAAAAGGAAGTGGCGCTACACGCCGCGGGATGCGCTCCCCCGTGCGGTTCCCCTCTCCGCTCTCCCAATTCTGCTGCGCACGCCAGCATACATCAACACACACACACACGCACGCAGCACCACGTCAACGCTGTGACGTGCCGGCGCGGTGGGTTTGGCGGAAGTGCATACCTGCGGTCGTGCGCATGACGCCCGTCGGCCGAAGTGCGACGTTGCACGTGTACAGCCCCTAGCGGCGTCACTTCGCGCACGCAGGCACATTTCCAACCATCTTGCCATCCAGACTGTGTCGAGCCTCCGCGCTGCCAACTACGGGCTGCCACGCCATGAAGCCACCCACGCTGCACGCCGAGCCATCCTTCGTTACTGGCATTGCTCTCTCCCTCCTCTTTTTTTTCTCTTTGTGTTTCGGTTTAGCTCTGTTCAAGCGTGCTCGGACCGATACAGACGCACGGTGAGACCCGCCTGCACGCCTCCGTGCAGACACACGCAGACACACACGACAACCTAAAACAGCCATCAGCTTCTACACACAGACACACACATACGTGCTCACAATGGCAGATGCGCAACGACGGAGGCACACACAGGCACACACACACACACACACACAATCGCCCACCCGTACTCCGGCACGTCTTTACACGTACACACGTAAACGGACATCGACCAGTGCTTTTTGCCCGTGTACGTCTGCCCTCTACGCCCCTCCCTCACACAACATCGTCGAAAGCGGCTATAACGGAGGCCGTCACCCCACCTCAGAGCGCTGATACACGCACAAACACAAACACACACACCCACACACGAATAAACATGTGGACTCAAGAGCATATCAAGAGCGGCGAGCCCACCTGTGCCACATCACTCGCGGGGGTTGTCACACACGAGGTGCCCATGCCAAAGGGTGGGCCACGCGAGAACCCACCGTCGTCAGTCGAGAGAGCGTCTCACACACACACGCAGACACACAAACGCGTGTGGTGAAAAGAGAACCTAGGTTAGCATTAGGCTACATCGTCGGCGGCGGCGGCGGGGGCGAGGGCGGGAGGCGAAAGCGGGGTGGGGCTCAGGACCCTACCGCGAGCCACGCTGCGGCTGCTGCGCCACGGTGTCCTCGCGCCGCTGCACCGCTTCGTACAAGCCGTTGTCCCGCCAGTCCACGGCGAAGTAGCTGATCATGATCCCCAGCGGCACCGGCGGGTACATCTCCTCGTAGTCGGAGTCCCCGGACAGCACGTCGTCGATGTCGCTCAGATTCACCTCCGACTCTGTGGCAAGCGGAGGCAGCTTTGGCGGCCGCTCCGGCGCGCGCGACCAGGCCCGCTGCAGCGCCGCGTAGTAGTCGATGCCCACCGGCACGCTGTTCAGCGGCCCACGCGCCCCCAG
Organism: Zelonia costaricensis; assembly: GCA_030849075.1. NCBI lineage: Eukaryota > Euglenozoa > Kinetoplastea > Trypanosomatida > Trypanosomatidae > Zelonia > Zelonia costaricensis. The sequence goes on along the minus strand of JASAOO010003400.1, from coordinate 46,293 downwards.
CCCGCCACCGCCGCCGTCGCCGCCGCCGTCGCGCTGCGGTGGAACGGTGAAGACAAGGCCACTACTGCGGTTGAAGGGGAACGGGGCGTGGTCACAGCGGAGCGGCACGAGCCCTTGCGCCCGCCTCGTGTCGTCGGGGTCCTCCTCATCGTCTGAGGACGCCGAGGGCGAGCGAGACGGCGTCGGGGTGGAGGTGCCGGCCGTGCGGTGCAGGCCCGCCTCAGCCAGCAGCCTGTCCGCTGCGGTGGCGCCGGGGCGCTGCTGCAACTGCTGGATCTGCTGCTGGCGCTGCTGCTGCTGCTGAGCCTGACGTGCCTGCTCCCCCTCTGTCCAGTCGTTCACCAGCATCGACTCGGCCTGGGAGAGCCATGAGATGGTGAGGTCGCGTGCCGCGCGGACGTCGATGGGGGTTGGCGTGCACCCCACCGGGCCCTCGGGCACGCGAACGGCAGAGTACTGAATGCCCGTCGTTGTTACGGAGGGGTGACAAGAGGGGTCTGACGCAGCGACAGCGTGCGCCTCGGATGGGGTGCGCCTCCTGTGCGCACCGTCTAGCGCTCACAAAGAGGGGAAGGGGGGAGGAGCCCAGTCGGCGGGCGCGGCGTCACGAGTCCACGAGCGCGTTTTCTCTGTTGGCGTTTGTGTGTATGTGTGAGAATGTGTGCGTTTTGTGTACAGTGCACAGGTCGGGGAGAGAGAGAAACCAGGTAGAGGGGAGGTGATGGAGGGGGGAAGCAGCGGGGGACGAGGGGGGGGGGAAGAAGACAAGGACGGAGAGACCCTTGTGGTGCAGCGCAAAGCGCGAAGGCGGAGTGGAGCGACGAGGATGGGCACCACGCGAAATCCCGAGAAGACAGAAAATGAAGGATGACAGGAGTGAGTGGGGAGGGGGGGGGCTGTGGTGCGCGTGTGAGAGCCTCTCTCGAGAGAGAGAGACGGCCGTGTTGCACGCTTCACTCGGGCGTCAAGGTCGGGGAAAGGCAGGAGCAGCGAAGGATGGACATTGGGGGGGGGAGGGGTGAAGTGGATTGCGCTGACGGAGCAGCAGCGCCGCCGCACATTCGTTGCGGAGAGGGGAAGGGGTTCGGCAAATGACGTCAATCGTCACGGGTGACAGCGCCCCTGCGGCAGCGGTGCGAGGAAGAGAGGGATCGGAGATCGAGAAGCACCTCGGTGCCTGCCGAGCGAGCGCTTCACGAAGAGCCTCTCGTATCGAGTCGTCTCGTGGCGTTGGTGTGGGGGCGAACGAAACCAGCAGGCTGCGTGAGAGCGGGACGTGTTTGCAGCAGCAGGCGACACCACATGACTTCCTCTACACCTGCCCCCCTTCTCCTCAGCCAGCATTGCGCACCTACACGCACGCACATATGCACACCGGTGACCAGCCGGCTTCTTGCCTTCCTGCTCGTGCTGCTTCCTTTTTTGTTTGTTTTGGTTCCTCAGCTGTCAGAGCATGCTCGAACATCTTCGCCATTCGTCGAGGCGGGGGGGGGGGGTTGGCGCTGCGCCACCGCGATGACCCACCGCAGATTTCCTGATACACATGCACACACACACACGGAAGTACAAACGCGCCACGTGGATTCACGCACACACGTGCGCGTTCACATTGAAAATGAGTAAACAACCGTACACACATACACACACAGTCATGGACACGCGCACGTGTTACACGACTCTCCCTTTTGCGTCACACACTCACACTAGCATAGCGCCTCGGTTTCAACTCTGATGAGCCCCAGGCGAGAACAACAGCGGGGCTCTGTCATCGGTGTTGCTGGTAGTCCTGCGCTGCCTCGTAGAGCCCCTCGGACTGCCACTGGGGCACGAACAGGTCGATCATGTACCCGAGCGGCACGGGCGGACTTAGCACATCGCCATTCGATTCGGCGACGGCCTCTAATATCGCAGAGTCGTTGAGGTCATCCTCATCGGTGGCCGGCGGCATGGCGCGCTGCGCTGGTGCCAGCCAACGCGTCTGCAGCGCGCGGAAGTACTCCATGCCAACCGGCAGCGCGGCCACCACCACCGGCGCGGACGCCGATGCGTCGGCCAGGTCGGCGTTCGGCAGCTGCGCTAGCGCCGCCGCCTTGGGGCTTGTGGGGCTGTGCAGCGACTTGCTCGAGGCGCTCGTGGAGGTGATGTGCGGCGCGTGCAGCTGCGTCCATGTCGTGGGCACCTTGAAGGTGAGGCCGGTGCTGCGGCCCCTGAGCACGTCCTCGAGGTCACACGTGGCCGGCAGTCCCGACGACGTCTGCAGGTGCGTCGGCGACGGCGGCGTGGAGGCGGGGCAGGTCGAGGACGAGGTCATGCCTGGCGTGGCGGGGCTGGGGGCGACCTTGGCTCCTGCAGCCCCCGCATTCGCAGAGGAACCGCCGCGTGGATGCTGCGCCTCTGCAGCAGCCGCTGCACCGCCGTCGAGCCGCTCGCAGTTCCACTCCGCAATCAGAGCGGCCTCGGTGTCTGGAATCCACGTCAGAGCCGCGTCCAGCTGACTGCGGGCTGCGATGGGCACGACCGTGCAGCGCACCGGCGACGGGGGGATGTAGTCCGGAGCCTCCCCGTAGACGGGGCCCACCCGAGCCGTGCGGCCGCCGAGCGGACCACTGCGGCAGTCGCCGCCAGCGAGGGCGGAAGAGAGCCCGCTGCGCTTCCGCTCACGGCTCCGCATCTGCGCCGACGACGCGTTCGAGTGCTTGCTGGAGTCGCCGCCCATTGTGGACCGTTGCCGTGTACTCCTGCACCGAAGGGAGGTAAAGGGGAGGGGGAGGGGGCGAGTGCGAGTGCGGCAGGTTGATGGAGACAAGGGATGGCAGCGCGGGGTGGGCGCGCACAGACGAGTCAGTGAATGACAGCTGACCTGCCGGGGCCGCGTTCCAGTGGCCGTTGCGCCGCTCGCCGCAATCGGGTGCACACAAACACGCAGACACGCAGAGCAACAGGAGAGGGGAGGGGGGCGGTGGTGGTGACGAGCAGCGAGAGGAAAGCTCGATGCGCTGCGGATGGATGGGGGCACACCAGTGGCGGAGCGCGCAACGCGACGTTAACACCGCACGCGATGATGGAAGTGCACCCGGTCAGCCTGGCTAAAAACGCGTCCGATGTGAAGAGAAAAGGGGGGAGAAGAGAGAGTGAAAGAGAAAGCAACAACAGAGAGCAGCAGACAGCAGCAGCAGACACACAGAGCGTGAGACCGCGCGCGAAGTGTGATGAGCGGAGGAGACGAAGCGCCACGAGCGGCGGCGGCTGCGCACCGCACGACGCAGTCGAGGAGGAGACACACAATGAGGAGGCGGGAGGGAGGAGGGGGTGCACAGAAAGCAAAGGAAGAAAGGAGACTTGGACTCTTCTAGAAAGAAGGAGGACGAGCAAAACAAAATTTTGCGTGGCGGTGCTGATCGAAGCCAAGAGATCCGCCAAAATGCGCTTTACGAGGGGCGCGTAAAGGCAAAACAAAAAGAAAAACGCGTATGTGTGTGTTCGCGTGACAGGCGGGATGTCGGAGGCTCGTGAACGACAGGTGCGGGAGGGAGAGGGGGCTGAGAGAGTGGAGAATTGGGAGACTTAGTGCAGGGGGACGCTGGCGAGGGAGGGGCAGGCGTGTCCCAGTCCGCAGTTGTGACGACGGCGGCAACGCGTGTGGGTATGGGCAAACTAAAAGGAAGCGAGAAGGACGAGTAGAGACTAGGGTGTGGCATCACCCAACACAGGGGGGGGTGGAGTGCGAGTGAGGTGAGTGCGGCAGTGGTGGTGGTGGGCGATGCACAAGGCGGTGAACACAGAGTCATGCGGGGTTGGGAGAGGGGAGGGGTGAAGGCGCGAGACAGAGGAAGAGAAGAGTTGGTCTTGATGACCACTCTCGTGCGGGCACCTTTGGAGAACGCGAAGCACGGCGCTCCGCGACGACACGGGTGCTCCGGTGCAGGGCACACGAGTGTCGAGGTGGGTCAACGCGTGTTTGCTTCACCCCTCTCGCCAGGACTGGACCACCGCTGCGATGCAGGGCAGAGTGCGGGTGAGGTCCGTCCACACCGAACTTCCACACCGCTGTGGTGCCCATCACGCACCGACCAGCAAGTGTCTCGCGTGCCGCAGCTTCTGTGTGTTCGCCCGAGTGCGTGAGTGTGTTTTCCTTTGTCTTCTGCTCCGCGGATTAGCGTCCACCCAAAAAGTGGAGGGTGACGGGGTGAGGAAGGGCGTGGGGGTCCCCAAAGATCGGGTTTAGATTGAAAGAGGAAGGGAGAGAGGAAGACGGGATTCGGCAGAAGGCACCCCCCCCGCGCATCGCCATCACCACGCCCAAAAAAACTCAAACAACATCGGGCCCCCTCTCCCGCTCCCCCGAGGCTTTACTCAGACATCGGCCGATCCAGACGTGTAGGAGGTCGGGTACCGGCGCAGCAGCTTCTTGCTGAGCAGCTCCAGCGTGATCACGCTTCGCAGCAGCGACACGTCCGCCTGGGTGAAGTCCACCGCCACGCCCTGGGCGACGCACCACGCGGCCTGACAGACGAACACGCCGCAGTCGTACCCGTTCGCCTGCTGCGGCGCACGGCCGAAGCCGCCGGTGAACCACGACACCTCCGTGTCGGTCCACTGCTCCGTCTGCTGCGAGCCCGCTGCCCCTGTCTTGGCGATGCCGCCATCGTCCTCCACGCGCGTCGCCTTGACCGCGGCATGCTCGGCCAGGAGGTCTTCGTGGTGCCGCAGCCGCTTCTCCGCGCGGCGCAGCGCATCGAGGGAGCCGAACGGCGCGAGGGAGTCGAGCGGGGAGACGGCGGAGGCCGCGCCGGAGCTCGCGCCGCGCGTGCACGGCGCCGCCACGAGGCACGCGGCCACCCACGGCTGCGGCGTCGGCACCACTTCCGTCACGGCGCTGGCGGGCGTCTCGCCACCTGCGGCCGCCGCCGACACGGCCTCGTCCTCGAGGTGGCCGTAGTGCCGCTGGGCCTCGCGCCAGGCGTGAGCGAGGCGGGCGAGGATGGCGGCCCCACGCCGGCGCGCGGTGGCGGAGCGGGAGAGGGAGTCGTACAGCACCCAGCGTCGGTCGGCGCGGTACAGCACCGCGAGGGCCCAGTGCTGAGCCTCGATGTTCACCGGCACCAGCACCGCCCGCACCGCTTGCGGGTCCGCAGCCTTGTAGGGCGCCAGGGCCTCCTGCTTGCGCCGCAGCCAGCGCAGGATGTCGCTCTTGGCAGAGAGGGGCGGCAGCGCCTGGGCGTCGTTGGACAGGCGCACGTCTGCCACGCCGAGCTCCTGCTCCACCTTCGCGTAAAAGTGGGTGCTCATGGCGGTGATGCCGTGGCGGGGGCGCGTGGCGGCTGCCGGAGCGGCGGTCGACGCCTCGCCCGCCTCGAGGCGCAGCAGCTCGAGGTAGTTGTTGATGACCTGGTCGTTGAGCCACTCGCCCGGGCGCAGCGAGGCGAGCTCGGCAAACGAGATCTTGAACCCCGCCGTGCCGATCGCCGCGGCCGTCGCGTCGCCGCGCACGAAGTTGCGCACCTCGTCAAGAGCGCGGCGGTCCGCTTCGTCCAATCGCAGGCACGACAGCGACGCCGGCACCCCTGAGCGAAGGTGCCGCAGCACGCCGACGCAGTCAAGCGGCTGCACACGCTGTTGCGGGTGCTGCTGGTCGCCGCTGCCGGGGTGCATCAACTCCTGCAGCACCTGACGCTCCACCCACTGCGTCAGCGCCCGGTCCGCCGCACTCCGCCGCAGGCCCACCGCGCTGTCGACGTCGTCCCGCACCAGTGCCGCGCAGACGTCGCTCATGACGGCGTCGTAGGCCGAGCGCACCGCCGCGTCGCGTGGGGTGTGCGTCGTTTCGCGAAGGAGACTTCGAAAGGCGCCGTCCTCGTCCGACGCGTCTGCATCCGTGTTGGCGTGGCCCAGTGGTGCCGATGCGCGCCGGCGGCTCTCGCTGGCGTCCGGAGCGGGGGACGCGAGAGAGCGTGCAGAGGAGGTAGTTTCCGTGGCACGCTCGCTGGCCTCGCGGACCGCCTCCTCTGCGCCGGGACCACGCGCCGTGGCAGTCGACGCCCGCCTCTCCAGCTGTGCCAGCACTGCCAAGCTCCCCGACAGACGGGCGAGGGCCGCGGCGTCGTCGCGGGCTCGCTGCACTGCGCGCGGCACGACTGCGGGCGCCCCTGCCGCTGCGCGGGTTTCGAGTGCTGGGGCAGCCTCCGCCTTCGCCTCGCTGCGGCGCAGCTGCGCCTGCCACGCCGCCGTGCCCGCCGCGATCGCAGCCAGCAGCTGCTCTCGCTGACGCGGAGGGCCTTCAACAGGGCTGCGGTCTGTGTCGGTGCCGTCCGCGGCAGCCTCGGGATGTGCCGGCAGCGGCGCCTCCCACGGCGAGGGCTGCGCGTTTGCGGTGCGCGCACGCAGCGCCGGTGGCAGCGCGCCGACACGGGGAACGGCCTCCGACAGCCCCCCCAGTCCCGCGCCCGACTGCGGAAGGGCCCCGACTGTGCCGCTGTGGGAGCGGCGCCACTGGCTGACGCGGTGCAGCGAGCGCCGTGCTGCCTGCAGCCGCTGCTGCCGCCGTAGCCACCGCCCAAAGCGGGCGCGAGAGCGGGCGAACAGACGAGAGGCGCTGCGGAAGGAGTCGGCGCCGCTGTCGGCCACCGCGCGTGCGGGGCCGTCGCCGCGCAGCCCGCGCACCCACGAGAGCGTGAAGCTGCCCTCGTCCACGGTGCGACCGCCCAGTGCCGCAGCGCGGGGTGCGTGGAGGGCATCGCCGTCCCTGCTGCCCTCCCGGCTCGCATGCGATGACGCCGAAGAGGAGGACGATGAAGTCGGGGCTGGAGAGCGCTCGAGCGCATCCCCAGCCGTGTCAAGCGTGGGCTGCCCCGGCTCCGGGTACCCACGGTGGCAGTGTTGCTGCTGCTGTTGCGGCTCAAGGTCCGCTGCGGCGTCCCAGCTGCCTTCGAAGTCATCATCGACCCCATGACTGGCTGCGTCATCACCGCGCACGTGGACGCCGGCGCGCCGATGGGCAGCACGCCGGTGCAGCTCCAGGCCCACACAGTGCTGGTCCGCATTGGAAACCTCCAGCGAGGGCGAAAAGTGCCGCATGAGCGCGCGGCCGGCACTGCTGACCCACGCTGACAGAGCGGGGGCAACAGGCGGCTCCCCCGCGTGCGCCGTGCCGTACGCCGGCGCGCTGCCCACACTTGCCATTTCGTGGTCTGTCATCGAGTCGTCCAGAAGGTGCACACCGGCGGTGGCGGTGGCGTGCCGGCGGTGGCGCTCCTTGGCGGCCATGCGAGTGAGCTGCGCCCGACCGCGCCACCACGCCTGCACCGCCCGCGCAATGTGCGAGCGCTGCACCGCCTCCGCCACGCCAGCCCGCAGGCGCTCCCCAGTGCTGCCTCGACCCGCCGCCGCCGCCGCTGAGAGAGACAGCGCAGCGCGGCTCCTGCCCAGCACAGACATGCCCGTTGCGTACGGCACACCCTCCACACCGGGACCAGCTCCGGCGCTGGTGGGGTTCGAGCTGCGAGGCGCAACGGGCTTGCTGCCTCCGAGCCGCCACCGCAGCAGGCGGCCCTCCTCCGCACGGTACCGCCGAGCAAGCGACTCCATCACCAGCGCCGTCGGAGGCGGAGTCGCGGACGGGGTCGGCGTGGACGGCGGCGGCACCGCGTGAACGTCGCTCATCCGAGGTGCGACACCTAGAGGAGGGCGGATGGTGGGGCTGCGTGTCGGCCCCCAGATCCCGCCCACCTCTTGGCTCGTCTCTGCATGGCGCGCAAGGTCGGCGGATGATGACGACGCAGACGAGCTCAGCGGCGCCGCTCCCGGCGGCGGGGTGGCGCGATTCAGTGCCGTGTTGTTGGGGAACACAGAGGAGGTGGACGACGGCGAGGACAGGGGCGGCATCCCCTCACCGCGACGCTGCTCCCGCATTGCCTGCGAGAGCATCAAGTTGCCCTACTATGAAGGGCTACGACTAGCACTGTGCAGCTTTCCAGTAGAGCACGGACGCGCAATCGTGGTTCTATGAGGTGTGCGTGTGCGTAGAGGTCCAGTCTCACGTGTGCGTGGGGGAGAGAGAGGGGGGGGAGCTAGCGACGCCCCGGACGTGTTCTCCTCCGAGGTACTCTTTAGCAAAGGCGTTGCGCGAGTCGATGTAGATGCACGCAGCGTAAAGCAGATAGGTGAAAGGAAATAGAAGCAGAAGGACGGGTGTGAAGCGGAGGGGGCGGGTGCGCACGCAGCGCGCGAAGGCCCACTGTCGACCGATTCACGACAAAGAAGGGGGACGCGCGGTGAGTCCAGCCGGGCCCGAGAAGCCGCCCATCACTGCGCCAGCAGCGCGTCACGAGCCGTCGCCACCCTTGTGCCCCGTCACTCGCCGCAACATCGACCCCATTAGCGTCGGTGGTCATCGGCGCGAAGCTCTACGAGAAGAGTTCGTTGTGCGAGAAGCGAACATGTGCAGCATGTCCGTGTCCCCGTCCCTCTTTGAACCCTGTCTCGCCGAACAGACCAGCCCGCATCTCCACGCGTCAGGCAGTTCCGTCTTGGTCAATCCTCCGCCTGGTCAACTTCTAGGATGACGTTTTTTTTACTTTTTTATTTTGTCTTTGCTTTGCGGCGCTGTTGCGTTGCGACTTTAAACAAAGCGCTGGATGCCCACACCATTCCTTGTCTCCTCCTTTTCACACACACACACACGCCCGCGTCCACACACCATCGCGAACACACGTAAAAGAAAGGAGGCTGTGGCGAGTCGGGGAGAGATCGAGTCCCACACAAAGCCGCGCAAACACACGGACGACGCCAACGCAGCGCTCACGGAATTGCTACGCCGTTCACGCCCGCGTGCACGTACACGATCACACACACACACACACACATACACACATATACACATACACACAAACACACGTAAGCAAGCACGCATCCTCACGCGAGAAGGCGCAACGGCAGACTCCAGCGCATCGGTGAGGAGGCGCGAGTACAGCAAGGAGCGAGGGCGGCCGGCTCCCCCGCACCGCCCCCAACACAACAAAAAAAAAAGTAGTGAAACACGGCGAAACGAAAACAAAGCGAAGTGAAGACACGCAACATAACGAAGAGGCGAAACGGCAAAGCCCCGGAAAGAAGAGAGGACGAGGGGAGGGGGGGAGGTGGAAGGGGGGGGGGGCATCGCGCTTGCCGAGCGCAGCCGCACGTGAGACGCACCGCCACACGCGCAAACGACGCGATCCTGCCACCGGTGTGAAGCGCGAAGGAACCCCTACAAAAGACAAAGGACATGTCGAGGCAGGTGCAACCGGCACACCACACACAGGTAATGCAGCCTCACATTAATCGCCCGCAGAGACGCGCACATACACACGCGAATCGAGGCGCCTTGCCTGCGGAGGCTTGCTGCTCACTTTGGGCGCAGCGCCGGCAGGCCCGCAGCGCGGCCGGCCATGTCGTAGGTGATGGAAGACATCCACGGCGCCTCCGGCGGCTGCGCCAGCTTCCCCTCCGCCGCCACCACCGACGGCGCGGCGATCCAGTCGCCCAGCATGAAATAGCGCGAGCGCAGCAGCTCCGCCGCAGTGGGGCGCTTTGCTGGGTCCGAGTGCAGGCACCACCGCAGCATGTTCCTGCACTCGTCGGACACGTGTGGGGGGATGCGAACGACAACGGGGCCGGCGCGCGGCGACATCAGCTCGGGCAGCGCCTGCTCCTTCGCAACGTCGTCGTAGTGCTGCCGCAGCGCGACGAGGCGGGCCTGGTACCACTTGTCCAGCCGGTCCGCCAGCGCCGCGTCGTACGCGTCCTTGTCGCGCCGCGTCAGCGGCTTCGGCTTGTCCGTGGGCATGCAGTCCTCCATAATGGCTCCGTCGTCCGTGACGAGCTCAATGAAGGTCATAGCAAACGCGTACACGTCGCTGGCGGCGGAGAAGGTGCGGCGGTGCAGCACCTCGGGTGCGGCGTGCGTGACGGTGATATACTTGTGCACCGGCACATCCTCGAGCCGGTCGCTGTCCCCGAAGTTGAGGGCGCGGCGCACCAGCGCGGTGTGGTTCAGCTTCACAAGGGGGACTCCACCGCGGCAGCGGCCGAGCGGGCCTGCCGCGTCGCTTGTTGAGGTCCCCGCGTTCAGCGTGTGCTGCTGCGGCGACGAGCTGCTACCCGTGGCGAGCGCGGCGGCGATGGGCAACGGCTCGGCCGCAACCTGGCGCTGGTGCTGTGGACTGCCAAAGAGGAACGCGGCGCGGGGGGTGTCGGGGGTGAGCAGCATGGGCAGCCGTCCCTGCAGGTCCGGCACGGGGGACACGACGGGCTTCACGACGAAGTGGTCCGGCGACAGTATGGCGATGCCGCCGAGGCTGGAGCGCTGCAGCGGCACCACACGCATGGGCGGCGTCTCGCGCGGCTCTTCTGCGATCATGGTGGACGCCAGCATCTCCGCGTCATCCTGCGCCCCCACGCCATCGTGCGGGGAGGGGAAAGGAATGTGCTCGTTGTCATCCGTCCGCTTGAAGTCGAACTCGTCGAGGTAGCGGCAGTAGGCGTCGTGGAGGCGCCGAGGACAGTCGGCACCCCCGCCGCTGCCACCGTGCTCGTCGGCGTCGGCGTCGACGGTGCCGGGGGTGCGCAGGCTGTTCGCGCTCGTCTGCCGGTTGTGCACCGGCTTGGCGCCGGTCCCGTAGCTGCCGCTGCCGCCGCCGCGGCCCTTTGTAGGGCTGCTCGCCGTGGCCAGGCCGCCGCGCGGGCCCGTGTCGTTGCCGAGCGGCGCCGTCGGCGACTCGCAGGAGCCGAGGTCGAGCGGGCTCGCGCTGTACACACCGTTGGCCTGCCCGCTCTGCCGCTCGTACGCCGTCAGACCCGTCGCCGCCCCGCCGTTGCGCTGCTCGCCTTTGCTCACCCCCACCTCCACCGCTGACAGCCCGTTCACACAGCTCGAGTTGTGGACGAGCATCGAGCCGTCGCGTGTGAAGTACGCCCCAGAGGCGCCGTTGCCGTTCTTTGGGTTTGCGGTTTCGCCGTTCGCGTTGTTCTGCAGCGACGACGACACCGTCACGCGGGGCCCGGAGGCGCCGTTGGCGACGGGGGGCCGCAGGTTGCCGTGCGGTGGCGTGCCGGCGCCGTTGATCGGCTCGTTGCGGGAGCCGCGGTGGTCGACGGTGGACTCGTCCGTCGCGGGTGGCGGTAGCGTGTCGAGATGGGGCGGGTCGAGCAGCCCGAGCGCCTTGCCGAGCTGCGACGGGGTCACGCCCGTGAGGTCGCCGGTGGGGATGTCGGATATGTAGGCCGGGAAGAAGCTGAAGTAGACGCTCTCGATCGGCTTGTTGAGAAACACGGCCTTGGCACACAGGTCGTACTGCAGCTCCCCGGCGTCGTGCAACTGCGTGAGCGCCAGCAGGACATCGCGCATGTAGGCGCGTGCCGTCAGCTCGTGCAGCCGCTGCTTCTGGAAGCGCTCCGCCATCTCCTTCACCTGAAACCCACGCAGCGTGCCGTACTTGGCGTACTCGACGTAAAAGCGCAGCTTGTGCGGAACGCCGCCGGCGAAGGTGCCAGTTGAGTTTTCCAGCTGCCCGGCGTTAGGGCTCGAGTTGGAGAGGCGACTGCTGATGCCGGCAAGCAGGTGCGCCGCACCCGGGGAGTGGCCCTTCTTGTGCTCCACCGCCGCAGCCGGCGCGGGGGCGGCAGCAGCGGCGGCGCTGCCCACTGTGTTGTCGAGACCAGAGAAGTAGGCGCAGGCGGCCTCCGGCACTGCCGCCGAGCCGCCCTCGCTCATGACATACTCCAGCTGGTAGCAGTGGAGGAGTCGCGGGGCGTACGCAGAGAGTCGCGTCCAGCGCCGCACCTCGTGCCGCACCTGCTCCAGCACGACGGCCGCCGAGCTGTTGCCGAAGAGCACGATCTCCTTCATGGCGATGATGTAGTGCGTCACGCTCACAGACAAGAGCGTTGACTTGAGCGACACCGTGCTGGTGTTCGGGTTGGGGTTCACCTTGGGGGCGGCGAGGTTGGCGCGGGCGCCGCTCAGTTGGAGGCCGGGGCTCGGCGCACTCTCGTTGGGGTCGCGGTTCGAGGTTGGACTGCCCTGCGAGACGACGTCGGTGGAGAAGCTGATGGAGGACTGGTCCGCGGCGGCGCCGCCGCTGCCCGAGTTGTTCGCGACGGCGCCGCCGCCTCGCCGCATCGGTGCATAGCGGGGCACGGTTGCCCCCAGGCCCTCCTCCGCCGGCCCGGTGAAGACGGAGAGACGAGCGAGGTGGACGGTGCTGTACATGCCCTTGGCCACCGTCGTGTCCCCAGCCAGCGGTTGGCACTGGTACACCGTCACGGTGCGGGGCGGGGGCGGCACGAGGCGGCTCGGATCGCCCACCGTCATGCGTCGGTTTTGAAGCCGCTTCGCCGCACTCGGATCGCGCGAGCCGGCGAGACTGCCGTTGTCGTTGCGCTGCGAGTCGATGCAGCTGGTGTAGTGGTCCGTGGCGGCGGGCAGCAGGCCCTGTGCCACGGCCACGCGGCGTAGCGCCATCACCTGCTCGTAGTACGCCTTGGCGGTGTCATCATCGGGGCAGTAGGCCGCAATGCCGCCGCCGCCGTTGCCGTTGCCATTTTTGGGATGATGTGCGCCCGGCGTGACCGCGCCGCCGTAGCCGCCGACGCAGTTGGCCGTCTTGTTCGCCTTGCCCTTGCCACGTGCGCCGCGCTCAGCTACGGCGCCGTCGCCGTGGCCGTTCTTGGAGCCGGTGCAGCCCATTATCGCGCGCCTCCTCCTCGTCGCGTCAATTCCCTCTGCGTGACTAAACCAAAGAAGGTGCCACGTACAGATTCAACCGCGACACGTCGTGGGGCCCCCCGGGGTCGTGAGTTCAGGCGGCGCAGGCTCGCAAGGGAGTGGAGTCGGGGAGAGAGAGGCGGGGGGGGGGGGGGGGTGCTACAAAGCCGGTGGAGGGGTAGGCACGGCTACGTCAGTCAGGCACACGTGGTTGCGCACAGGCGGAAGCCGTCAACAGCTGGACGCACGCCTACACACACACACACACAAAGCACACAGAAAGCACAAGAGAGAGGAAGACAGAGGCCGCGAGAGCGGCTGGGGCCTCAGAGGAGGACGAGGAGGAGAAGGCGAGAAGAGAAAAAAAAAAGGAGAAGCACGCGCGCGCTGCCGGAGCCGTGTGCGCTCACCCCCTACGCGCGGACGCCCGAGACGATGGATGCAATGAGGTCGGGGCGGAGCAGCTGCCACGGCAAACGCGGGCCGCACAAGTCAGCAAACGAAAAAAAAAAATAGAAAGCGACAAAGAGGACAAGAAGGAAGCGGACAAAGGCGGGGGCGTGGCGGAGAGGTGGGGGTGGGGGCGGGGAAGGACGAGGAAGAGCGAGACGGATGCGCCGCACGCTGCTTCACCTGTTTGCTTGTGTGTGTGTGTGTGTGCTTCTGGAGCCTACACACCACGGATAGCGAAGGAGGGAGAGAGAGCGCGCGAGACGCCGAAGTTGAAACCACACCAAAATAGAAAGCAAGACGCACACAGAAACGGAGAGACACACACGCACACGAACACAGAGAGAGCGGTGAAGAAGGGGAACGCACGCACGAGAGATGAAGTGGGCTCGACGTCAACCAGATGAGAAGAAGGGAAAGGGGGCGGGGGCCCTTGCTGCGCTTTCGGCTTCCGCGAGCAACCACCGCAAAGAAGAAACCCAGAAAAAAAAAGAGCGGAGCAGCGAAAAGGCACCAATACACAACAGCAACAACAACAGCAACAGTAACGCACGCCGCGCAATGAGGTGGGAGAGAGAGAGGGGGGCGGAAGGGGATCTTGGGGGAGGGGGGCACGACGGGGACGACGACGGCAACACGCACCGCGTACGGAGGTGCGAGCAGGTGAGGAGGAGAGCGACGGGGGGGGGGAAGTGTGACGTAAAGCGGGAAACCGATCGTGAACGCAGGATAAGGTGTGAGAAGGAGAGGACCGCGTCGTGGCAGAGTTACGTCGTGCGTGCGTGCTTGCGTCGTCGAGAAGCGGTGCGTGAGCGCCACCACGTTCGCTTTGTGTGCCTTTGACGTAGTTTGGAAGGAGAGAAGAGCCTTTTCCCTTTTCTGTGACAATTGAGTCTTCTTTGGGGGGAGGTTCCCGTTCGCTGCGCCGACGCCCACGCCGTCAAGCGGTTCTACTGTGGTGGGGGAGAGGGAGGGGCGGAGCTACGCTTTGTGTCGTGCTCGTCACAACTCCGTCGCGGCAGCGCGCACACACACACACACGCACACGCGCGGGGGATGCGTGAGCGGTCCTTCCGTTGCGAACAGGATCGGAGCCCGGCGGATTGCGTGTGTGCGTGTGTGGAGGCGTGCCGGTAAGTGCGTGTGATTGCTACGTGGCTGGCGTCTTGCGCGCTGCTGTGTCTGCAGCGTTAGAGATCGTCGACGAGGGAGAAGAACGCGAAGGAGCCGGCGGTGAGGGTGCAGACCGCGGCACGGGCACGCGTGAAGAGGACAGACGAGACAAGAGAGTGGGAGACGTTGCTGCGTGCGACAGGGTGGGGGGGAGGGTGAGGGGAAGAGGAGGGATGTGAAAGGGGCGCCTCTCGCAATGGAGCAGGTGAGGGGGGGGATGGGGAATGAAGTGTGGTGTCGCACGAGTACCGACACACACACACACACACACACACGCACGCACCTTGGTACGCACAGTCGATGACGGATACGTAAGTACACCAGGAGCACACAAGCAGGCGACCTAATTTATACAGGGAGGGCAGGGCGCACCTGGTACACGAAGCCTACACAGAAAGAGAGAGCAAATGGAAAAGCACTGCAGTACAGTTGGATCCACAGTGGCGCACGCGCGTAAGCGCACGTCCAGACACACACACGCCCACACAGACACACGCAGAGCTAGCGGGGCGGTGTGCGGAGATGAAGCGTCGAACGGCGCTTTTCTTTTGTTGTTGTTCTTGTGGGCTGCGGCCGGTGAGTGCGCAGCGTCGAGAGGCGCCGTCAACGAGGCCACGAGAAGGGGGGGAGGGAAAGAGGTGGGAGAGCAGTAGCCGCTTTAGCTGTGGGGGGAGGGGGCGCAACGTCAGCGGGGGGTGGAGGCTGAGCGGCTTCATCGCGTTGAAGCCGCTTTCTACAGCTTCTTTGCTTTTTTTTTTGCGGCCTGTGTGGAGAGGGAGTGAGAGGGGTTCCGTCCCCCCGCCACGCCCCGCCCCGCCGACCCCTCCCTTCCGCTGGACACGGGGGGGGGATGCGAGTTCGCCGTTTGCCGCACTTGCGCCTCCCTCGAAGCAGCAACTGGAGCGCTCTCGCTCAGACGCATGTGGGCGCGTGCTGGCACCCTCAGTGCGTCGCGCGCCCTCCACCTCATCGGCCAAACCGCCCAAGATGCGCTGATACTTTATTTTGTTTTTCCTCTTTGTTGTGTGTGGCGTCACAGGCGCACGGAGTAGCAGCGGCAACAGCAGCAGCAACAGCAGCGGAGCGGAGCGGGCTCCGGGCGGGAAACACAAGAGATCAAACACATCAACGCGTGGGTGACGGAGACGGACCCCCGCGACGCGCCGGTCGCTGTCCTCGCCTCCACCACCTCAACCGCCCTCGTGTCGCGCGAACAAACAAGGGCACCTGGGGGGGGGGGGGGGGGGCACTGGCGGCGTGCGCTGCTCAGTCAAACGCCACCGCCTCTACGGGCGGCTGCGGGTGCGTGCGCATCTTCCACGGGGTCAGCAGATCCGCGGCACACGCGATCCGCAGCCGCTGCGGCGGCCATCGAGCGAGCCACACACAGGCGCGTCTCCGTCGACTGCCAGTGCTGCCGTGCCAGCAGCTCCACCCGGCGCAGCTCGCCCACTCGCAAACCAGCCGCGAGCGGCGCCGCTGCACCGGCGCGTACCTCAACGCGCGCGGCCGGAGCGCCGTCCTCGCCAGCCGCGGTGCTTCGGTCGCACTCACAAGACGACGTCTGCTGCCCCGCGTCACGCAGGTCTCGATCCGCCGAGGTCGCGGCGTGGTCGCACCGCCGGTCGGTGTCGTGCAGGCCGAGTAGCGCGCCGACTCGCAGCGCGCTGGCGTACACGCAAGTCGCTTCAGCGCAGCCATCGCGAAGGGGCGGCGCGGTGGCGTCAACGAAGCCAGGCAGCGACGGGAAGGCAGGCGGAGCTGCGGGCGGGTGGCTACCTGGGGAATCCGCGACGAGACCGTCCCCCCGTGCAACATGCCCTGTAGGCGGCTCCATCCCAAGCGCAACATCGCGCCGGTCAGCCGCGTCGGCGCAGTTGCCGAGTCCTTGTTGACGTAGATAAATGACAAGACGAGGGAGGGCGTGGAGGAGCGCGTCGAGACTCTCGGCGCAGCAGCATTCGAATGTGCGCGATTGGTGCGCAGAGACGGCGAACACGTCAGCAGGGGTCGCCTCAAGCGCCGCACCGTGCACGGCAAGCCCTCCTTCCTCTCCTTGCTCGTCCCGTCTGCCGTCAGCGTAGAGGAAGGCGGGCAGCACGGGCAGCGTGCACGGCAGACATCCCCTGCGCATCTGATTGCAGAGCTGTGTCACGCGGCACATGTGTGCCGCACAGCACAGCACACCCTGCACGGGCGCCCCCGTGTCCCCGGGGAAAGCGGGTGGGACGCGCAGAGTCGCGTCGGGTGGGCGACCCTGCGTCACAGCACACCCGCGCCGTCGCAAGAGGGCGCAGAGGGAAGCCAGAAGTTCATCTGAGCCGTCGCAGTGCAGCGATGCCGCAGGCGTTGTGCAGTGTGCTGCTGCAGCGTTGGCACCGGCGCCGTCGTCGGAGGTGGTAAGGCCGTGCATCAAGACGTGCCACACGTGACGGAGCGTCCGCGGATGCGCGGCAAGAGAAACGACTCGTGAGCCACCCGATGCCACCCCCTCCTCTGCTTGCCCGCCTGCTGCCGGCGCAGCGGCTGAGCGGGACGCGGCTCGCAGGTACTGACCCCACAGCCGCTGCATGGGGTGCGCACCCCCGTCTCTGCGTGCGTGCGCGTCTCGGTCAGACGAGGGTACGGGCGGCGACGCGGTGGTGGCTACAGGGGCTCGCCTGTTAGCCACAAGGGCCTCCTCGTCAGCAGAGGCCTCGAGGATACTTGTTGGCTGATCAGCGCACGTCGACACAGACGTGGCCCGGCTGCACGATGAGACAAGCAGCCGGACCAACTCCTCCCCCGTATCTCGACAGTGCGCCGCACCGCTGTGCGCTGCGTCCACCGATCCAGCGCACTCAGTGGGAGGGACGCACGCACAGACGAGGGTGTACCGCGGAGCGTCAAGTGCCAGGCGGCGGCACAGACGCGCCAGCCGCGCGTGGCAGCTCTCCAGTCGCCGCAAAACCTCCTGGAAGAAGCCGCGGCAGACGACTTCCTCGAACCACGGCAGCACATGTGCGACCCAGGCCTGGGCAATGACCAGCTTGGCAGTCCGAAGCCGGTCCTGCCGGCCGTAGCGCAACGCGCGCTCCTCCAAGCACCGAGTGCGCTCCTCCATGTCACTGTAGACGCTGGGGAGCGCCGCTCGAGCGCCCAAGCGCGGTGCGCGAACCGCCGACCGTGCAGCGGCGGCCTCTGTTGGGCTGACGATAAGGGGGCACTCCTCTTCGTCGTGAGCCTCATCGTCCACGTCAGTGGCTGGTGTGGAGGCAACCAGTGGGGCCAGGGCCGCCATCATCGCACGCTGGGCGTCTGTGTGTGCAGCGCGGTGCTCTGCCACACGCGCACGCAGCTTGGTGAGGCGCTGCTGCCCATCGAGCACGCCGGCCTCGACACGACTCCACGCAGCCTCCATCCCGGGCGGGGGGGAGGGGGTAGGAGTCGGGTGCACCGCAGTCGGTCAGTGAGGAGTGCGCGTAGGCTGAACGGGCCGTGCAGCGTTGGGTGCTGAGCTGTTGGAGGAAAAGGTTGTCGCCGAGCATCACCCGAAGTGGCGGCGTTGGTGCACGTGTCTGCGTTTGTGCGTAGGTGAACGGGTGTGCAAGGAAGGCGAGGTGTCCATGAAGAAGGGGCTGAAGTGGAGTGCATCGCGTGAGTGGAGTCGCGAACATGCAAGTCGGCGGTTGCCATAGAAGCCTACCGTCAAGGCACACCTCGCAGGGTCACCTCGCAGAGTCGAGGACGCCGAGCTGCATAGAAGGCAAGCACGTTGAGCGTCGGCGACTGCGCGCCTACGCGGTAGTTTCCTAGCCAGCGTACGTGACGCGCTGCGCACCGAAATCACCGTGCCCACCTGCAGGGCTGGCTGCCCCAGCGCAAACTCCACCTCGCACAGTGGTGCACTCCTTCCCGGCTTCGTGTGTTTCCATTCGCACCTTGTCGAGGCGCAGCGCAGCGCCGACGCCGAAGAGGGCCACCTCATGTGTGGGCGAACTGCCCTGACGCCGTTCACAGCACACACACACACAGAGTTACACGCACACGGGCACCCGCGGCGACGAGAGTGAAGAAGCTCGGAGGGAGGGGGTGCGAGAGACAAGGCAAGAAGAAACGAAGCGAGGATCACGCGCACGATGACAACGGAGGCGGTGCAGTACGCACCTCACTAATAGGAAACAACGAAGGGAGGGACACGCACGCGATGGGGTCGCGGGCAGCACCGCAACAACACTAGAGGGCAAACACANGGGGGGGGGGGGGGGGGGGGGGGGGGGGGCCGGGCGCCGACCCCGACGTGCACGTTACGGCAGCGCAGCGAGGGGAAGGGTGCTGCAGAGACAGAGACACACACATACACAGAGAGAGAGGAGGCCAAACAGCGCAGGGGCGCAGGGAGAAGGAGGAGGAAAAAAGAGCTCGTCGGCTCCGTATTTGCTCGAGGACAGTTTAAAGGGGAGGGGGGGCGGGGGGGGGGCGCTGAAGCACACACGTGACGCAAGCACACACGCCTCCGTCGTCTCCTTCTTGGTCGCAAGCTGATCTGCTCCCATGTCTCTGCGTAGGGCTGAACCACACAGCCCACCCACTCACCACGCGATTCGTGGTGGTGCCGCGGCTTCCCCCATAGCTAGTAGTCGCTCTGGTGCGACAGGCTCTGCGCGTTCGTCTCGTACACGCTAATCACGTTGTCACTGCTGCCGTTGGTGCCCTCCTGCCGGTTCAGGATGCGGTAGAAGACGAGCTGCGCCACGACTACGACATCCAGCAGGATCTGGAAGCAGCCGCAGACGATGAACGCCAGCGCCTGCCCGGCGTAGATGTAGTACACCACCTTCACCAGATCGCCGCCGACCCAGGTGAGGATGAGCAGCAGCGACAGCCCCTCCGTGCTGCGCCGCCGTGCGTTGCGCAAGATCTGCGGCAGCACCATCAGCGCCTCGATCCCGAGAGACGCGTAGCCGACCAACTCCGGCGCGCCCTTCCACGCACGCCCCAGCGTCGCGTAGTAGACGAGTACGGCGACCAACGTGGCGACAGCGGCGATCACGTAGTGGTACATGAACTGAATCGGCGTGTGGCGCATCAGCGAGTGCTCGATGCTGTCCTCGACGAAGAACAGGAAGCTGAGCAGCTTGTGCACCGCACCCTGGAACCCGCCCGCGTGCGAGGCCGGGGCGTAGTCGCTCGCATCCGCCGCCTGCGCCGCGCCAGCAGTGCGGCCGTCGTACCCGTCCGCGCCTCCGCGAGCCGCTGCCCACACCGCCGCCTCGGCCGCCGTGTGCGGCGTTTGTGCGGGGTCCTCTGCCTCGTTGAGCGTCGGGTCGCGCTTCGCGCTGCTGCCGCCGGCCTTGGCAGCATCCCGTGCTGCCGCGCCGGGCCCCATCGCCGCGGGTGCCACAGCCGCGATACCGGCAGCCCCGCCATACTCGTACGCGTCCTCAGCGGTCTCGCGCAGCGTCAGACGTGTGTGCACCTCCAGCACCGTCCACAGCAGCACCCCGTGCACGGCCACGCCGAGTAAGGCCTGGAGGAGCAGCGCGATGAGGTAGCGGTGTCCGATGTAGTACAGGATGCGCAGCGTGTTGCTCGTCAGCAGGATGACGGAGACAACCGGGGCATAGCCGTCGATGGAGTTTGTCCTGACGATCTCGGCGTACTGCACGACGTAGCCCAAGTACGGCCCAATCACCAGCCCGATGCTGAAGATGACCTCGACGGCGTGCATCGCGTTCGTCTCTGTCTTGTGCCAACGCGATCGATTAGAAGTTTTTTTTTTAATGTTCGGGGCGACGGGAAGAGAGAAAGAGAAGCTCGGGCAAAGAGCCCGTCGTGGACGCACACACGCCGAGCTGGTGCGATTGCGGCTCGGGAGTGGAACTGGGATAAAGGAAAGGAGCAAAGCTGGGGTGTGGGAGATGACTGATGTGAAGGAGCGGGGGGGTGGACGCAAGAACCTGCGTGCTGCAACGCGATGGGTGTGAAGGGAGCACGAGTGAGGAGATGAAGAGCAAGAAAGAGCGGTAGGAGCGCAAGAGATGTGTGTGCGCGCGAGCAAGCGCCGGCAGTGCACTCGCACACTCCGGGCACGTGAAACCGCTGTGGCATGGCGATGCGTCGCGGTGACAGCCTTCCGATGCCGCGACAGCGGCACTCCAGCAGGGAGCACGCGGCAAACTGCTCCGTGCACCTGCACTCTCGCGCAGTTGCGGTGTCCCGGAAAGCCAACGGTGCACCTGCAAGACTGAGTCCGATCTGTGTCGGGCCACAAGCGGGAGTCTCCACCTCCTCCGCCTGTCGTTGTGTCGGTCATTGCCGGCTTTGTTCAACACGTAGTGGTCGTTGACCCTTCCCCCCGGCCTCCCCCCCCCGCGCGGGAAGGTGTGGGGAAGAGATGTAAACTGTGTTTGTGTGAGAAAGAAGGAGGCACCGATGTGCATTAGAACCCGATCCACCGGTAGGCGCACACGGCGAGTGTGCTCCGCCACCGCGGGAGAGGAGAGCGGCACGAGCAACCTGACAGCGCGCCGTTGGCCCTCCCCCTCACCACTGCATTCGGACTCTCATACAGCAGTGGCGCTGGGAGGTCGGTCTGCAGCAGCCGCGCTCGACAGCTTCTCCAGGTTGCCGATGAGCTCATCCGAGAGCCTCAACAGCCGCGTCACTGTCTCCTCCGCCGTGTTGGCCACCCACGCCGCCGTCGCCGCCGCCTCGCCCGCCGCGGTGCCGTACTGCTGCCTGGCGGCCTCAAGCGCGGGCACGTACGAATCCCGCAGCGCCGCCTGCACCTCCTTAGCCGACTGCAACACGCTCAGCTGCGACACCGTTGTCACGCCCTGCGCCGTGCGCAGCGTGCTCCAGAGCACCGCGTACACCTGCCCCACCAGCGCGGCCTGCTGGAGAAACGAAAGGCGGTCCTGCGAGTCGATGGCGGCGGCCTCTGCGGCGCTGCCGGCCGCGTCAGTCTTGTTCGCCTCGGTGGGTCGGAACAGTTCAGCCAGCGCCTTGCCGTAGGCGGTGGGCAGCGCCGTGACGGCCTCCGCCGCGTCCTTCAAGACGGCCTGCAGCGCCGCCACCGCGTTGGCGGAGGTCGCCACCTCGTCCCCGACCTCGGCCACATTCGCAAGCACGACGAGCGACTTGGACAGCAGCGTGAAGTCGTGCGCCGGGTACGGGGCTTGTATGGCGGGGCGCCGCCCACCAGCACCGACCGCGCCGCCGCCACTGCTGCCCTCATGTTCGGCGTGTAGGCGGACGGCGCAGGCGAGAGCCATGTGCGCCACGGAGCCGCACGCCAGCACGTCCGTCACACTCATCGCCGCGGTGGTGGGATACACAGCCGATGCCTCTGCGTCCGCCGGTTCGCCCTCGCTGCCTTCCGCCCCCGCGGCGGCCTCCTTGCGCGCGATGTCCTTCCGCGAGGACGTCATGGACTGCATGACGTCCATGACATACAGCTGCAGATCGCGCTGCAGCCGCACGAGCTCCTCCGCACCAATCGCGTCGAGGCCCTCCAACTCCGTCGTGAGGAACAGTGCGCCATCGACGAGGCTGGACAGGGCCGCCACGTACCGCCGCTCCGTCTGCGCCGTCATCACGAGCACCTCTTCCGAGCCTGCGCTCCCGCCGCCCCCGCCCGCCTCCTCCGGCGACGCGACCACCATGCTCTCCTGATTGGCGTTGGCCGCCTCGTAGACGACATCGAAGAGCATCGGCAGGTTCGTGGCACACCCGCACACGGACTGCAGCGCCATCCAGGCCTTGTGCAGCAGCGGCAGCAGCACCACCACCGCCGTCTGCTGCGTCGCGGAGGCGCTGGCAAAGTGCACCGCGCCGTAGCGCCGCGAGGGCAGCGAGGCGGCGTAGGCGCCGTCGTTGCGGCCGTCCCGCACGAGCAGCGCCGATGTGAAGAGCAGTGCCCGCACCACGGCGTCCACGGCGCTGTAGCTTGCCGCCTCGTAGTTGAAGGAGACGCCCCGCGCGTTCTCCGGCGCCTCGGCGGCCAGCACGCCCGTCAGCGCACCAAGCGCCGCGTCGAGGGCGATGGTCGTCTCCTCCGCAAGACCGCGAATGGGCGGCGCTGCCGTGGCCGCATCAGCGGCAGCGGGGGCGTCCTCGAGCAGGAGCAGAATGAACTCGGCGAGCGTGTCCACGGCCCCGGCGGCCGTGGCACGGGCGGCGCCGTTGTGCGACATGCACGTGAGGTTGAGCATCGCGAGGGCTGCCCAGCAGCGGCCCTTGCCGCTCAGGCGATTCGCCATGGACAGCGTGCCCAGCACGAGCTCCACGGCGCCCTCGGTCACCAGCGTGTCGGCGACGCCCTCCGTGGCCGACGCAGCCGGCACCACCGCGCTGCCGGCTGCGTCGGCGCTGAGCTGGCACATGTTGGCCACACACCGGCAGCACCGCTCCCGCACGTGGGGGCTGTGCGGGTACGCGCGCAGCAGCTCCGTGATGAGGTGCGGCAGGGGTGGTGCCTCTTGCGATGACGAAGGCGAAGCCTGCGGCGGCGGCGGGGCGGACGGAGCCGCCGCCGCCGCGCGTGCCTTGGCGATGTGCTGCGTGTCCTCGTTGGACTGGTCGAGCTGCACCACGTGCTGCAGCGCCGCCTTGGTGAACACCTCCCCGGCTGCGCGGTGGTGCTCGGTGAGGGCTGCGAGCAGCTGCGGCAGCGCGGCGCGCGGGGCGGGGGCGGGGCGGCCCTCCGCGTCAAGCACGAGCCGCTGCGCCTCCGACAGCGTCATCCATCGCAGCCACGTGCGACGCAGCATCGCGGAGAGAGAGAGAGTGTGTGCGTTTGGGGGAAGGGAGGTGTCGTGAAGGGGGCTACAGAGGGGAGAGAGAGGAGGTAGAGGGGCAGTTGAGTGCGGCGACGAGACACGCACACGCACACGCCGGTCCGTGTGCTCTTCTGTGGGCGGGGGGTGGCACCGGGGGGTGGAGGGGGGTGCGCCACGGGGAAGGGGGGAAGAGAAACAGCAGCGGTGAAGCGTGCAGCAGGTCAAGGCCAACAAGCGCGGATAGACAGACAAGGGGAAGGAGGAGGTGATGAACAAGCAGCGGCATTCTTGTGCGCGGCGGGACGGCGCACAACCGACCCACGTGGCACCCACCCGCTACAGGCGGAGCCTGTGGGGCGAGGGGGATGTGGCTGTGTGCACTACTCAAGGCCACCCGACTTGCCAGCTTCACACACACACGCACACACCTCTTCGGTCCCTCATACGCTGCGCCATCATTATCATCTGTCACTGTGTGCGTGTGTTTGTTTAAACGCAAACGTCACTGCCTCCACCCCTCCACCCCCACACACATAGAGGCGACACGGAGATGAAGAAGGTGAGGCAGACCTTGTCTTAACCGTTCCATGTACACACCACGCGCCATGCACGCAGCGTCGCGTGCGGGGCTGCCTCTCACTTCTTCTTGCCCTTCGCCGCGTTCTGCTTCGCGCCCGCCGCCTTGCCGAACCGTCCGCTGTTGTTGTAGCCGCCGGACTGGAACTTGCGCTGTGTGATCTTGCCCGACTTGGTGCGCATCTTGTCGTACGAGAGCTTCTTGGTCAGCCGCGGGTCCTTCTTGACTGCCATGATCCTCATCCGGCGGTTCTCGTTGCGCACCTTGCTCTTAACCATCTTGGGAACGAAGGCCTGCCCGCGCGCCTTGGCGGTGCGGCGTCGTTGGTTGTTGCTGCGGCCCATCGTCCACGTGTACAGCACCGCGATCGAGGCACGCTGTACGCTAGGCACGAGAGAGAGAGTCGGAGCTCGGAAGTGTGTATGTGTGTGTGGGTATGTGGGTGTGCACACGCTCCGTGCCGCGTGTACAAGCCGAGGGAGGAGCTGCAGAAAAGGTACACACGGTAGACGAAAGTGAGAAGTCAAGACACGCGCGTGACATGGCGCTGCCGCTAACCATCTGTTCCTAAAGCGTGAAGGGCCCTCACGTGAGAGCAAGCTGCGGTGGCGCTTCGCCCAGGCACGGCGCCGCGTCCAGAGAGTGGCGGAGAGCGGAGGGAGGGGGGGGCGGCTGCCGCCGACGAGCCAGCGGCCTCATGCGGAGGATCAAGCCTCCAACTCACTTCAACAGTGAAGCACGACGATGTGTGTGTGTGTGTGCTAGGATGCTGCGTTACCCGTTAAAGAAGAAAGGAAGAAAAAAGCCGACATAGGCGGAGGCGTCTGACGCATCCGCCGCGAGGCCCCTGTGCCAGGGAAGCGAGCAGCAACGCAGCCGAAACACGTAGTCGGGGACTGAAGCGGCGAGCACGCAACTGCAGCAATGCAGACGGCGCGCACGCTGCGCTGCTTTCTTCTATCTCTTCGAATCTAAGCCGTTCCTCCCCCCCCCACCCTCCCCGCGTCAGACATCGCATCGTCTTCTCTCTTCGTCACCATCGCTGTCTGACGGAGAAGGGCGGCGACGGAGACGACTACGCTGCGCTGGTCGCACTGCGCCGGCCCTCTTTACCACCGCTGCTGCCCTTGCGTCTCTGCACCGGCGCGGGCGATGGCGTGGATAGGCCGAGCACGCTGAGCTCCTCTTCCTCCAGCATCATGTCAGGCTGCGGCTTCGACTTCACGACGCCTGCCACAGGAGGCGAACCAGCGCGGGTGGGAGTGCTGGCGTTGGCAAGCCCATCCTGCTTGCGCCGCTGCCGCTTCGTGGGCGGCGCACTCGCCGAGAGCGCGTCGGCTCTGCCGCCCTCCTCGCGGCGCTGGCGCTTGCGCGCCGTGGACGCCCGCGCCTTCTCCAGCTCCGCACCGCTCGACTCGCTCTCGTCATCCGAGTCTTCGTCAAGCCGTGTTGCCGTGCGCGTCGTCGTGGATGTCGCCGTGTCCGCTGCCTTGTTGTCCTCCCGGCGCGTCGCAGTCCCGCTGTTTTTCTTCTTGGACGTTGCGGCAGCGGCGGCGAGGGCGCGGTCAAGCGAGGCGGAGCGGCTCCAGATCTGCGACGACGACGCCGACGAGCTGGAAGAGGTGTCCACCGGGACGTGGTCGGCCTCGCCGTGTCGCCCCTCCGCCCTCCCGTTGCGCCGATGCTGCGCGGGGGCGGTGCCCTTCGCCGTGCCGTTACGCACCGGTGCGGCGGCTGCACGGCGGCCGCTGCGGGAGGCCAGGTTCATTGTGTGTTCACGGTTGTCCTCCGCACTCTCGCGGCTTGTGGCGCCTTCGCTGCTGCGCTCACGCCCCGCCGCCTCGCCGCTCGCCGCGCCGTCAGAGTCTTCGTCCTCGCTCGTGTGCACGATGAAGCCGGAGAGGCTGCTCTCGCTGTCGGAGTCAGCGCTGAAGTACTCGTCCAGGGCGGCCCGCTCACTCGAGGAAGTCGAGCTGCGGAGACTCGACGAGCTGCTGGACAGGTTCAGCTCCTTCGCACACCGCCGGCACACGTTCACCGTCGGCATGCGCCCGTCCACGGAGCTCGGCTCGGGAGGGTGGGGGCCACCGCACGCCTCATGGCGCACCTCGCTGCACTGCGTGCAGACAAGCAGGTCGCCGCCCACCTCCTGGCATCCGGCGCAGCGGTGCACGATGGTCAGCGGCGGGGGCTGGTGGCCAGAGCGCGGCTGCTCGTGCGACGCGCCATCACGGTTGTGCTCTGTGAGAGCAGCAGTGTTGCTGACGGAGCCGGCGGCGGCCTGGTGAGCACGAGGCGCCGCGTAGGGGACGCGGGCAAGGATGCTGGTGAAGGTGGGAGCAGCACCAGAGGGTGCCGCCCACGCTGAGGACGGCCTGGCGTCGCCGAGGAACGATGTGCTCTCGCGAGCCGAGGCCATCAGACTCTCCTCCGTCCCGCGCTGCGATGCGCTGATCAGCGCGACACCGTCTCTGGCTGCAGCCAGGACAGGGGCACTAGCGGACTGCAGGGTCTGCACGGCAAACTGCGAAGCTGCGAGGAGCTGGTGCTGCGTTCCCACAGCGTACGCGTACTGCTCCTGCTTGCGCTGATACAGGCGCAGAAGCTGCAGCTCACGCGCGGTGAGCGGCGTCAAGCCTGCCTCGGTGAAGCACCTGGCAGCCTTTGCGCACCGCTTCGCATGCTGCGCGGCCCGCGACGGCAGCATCGAGCTGGCCGCGGTGAAGAAGAACTGCAGTACCGCATCCACGGCGGCAGCAGAGCGCGAGGAGCTGCAGGAGTCTGGCTCATCGACGACCTCGCCCTTGACGAACGTGTCGATGCGCTGCTGATATGCTTGAATCGAATCGGGGAACGTCTTGGCGATGCGCGGCACAACTTCCCGCAACCACTCTTCGTGAGATGGCGCAGGTGAGCTCGTGGCGTCACATGACATAAGACCGGCGGGCTGGTCCGCGCCGTGCATCTCGACAGGTGGGTAGAAGGGGCACGCCTGTGCGAGCGCCCGCAGCTGTCGGTTTGTGAGCTCCGCCATCGCACACCGCGCCCACACGCTGAAGCGTGGCCGAGAAGGAGTAGATCGAGCACGGGAGGGGGGGAAGCTGGGCGGAGTAACAGAGCAGATGTGACCCCTGAGTGTCACCGCCCGCGTGCTGTGCCGCGCAGTGACAAGGGCATTTTAGGATAGAAAGAAAAGAGTCCATCAGCAGAGGCGAGACGAAGAGAATCAGCGACGCGTACGCGAGGTTGTGAAACTTGCAGCGCGCACCGCGCTGAGCGCCATGTCTCACCAGTTCACATCCCGAGCACATGCGGGTTGGGGAAAAGAGAAGAGAGAGCGGTGGCTGCTGGTCCTCCTTCCAGCGCTTCGCTTCCTCGTACGTGGTCCAGGCTCGCTCTCACCCTCGTGCCGGCGTCAGGTGGCGTCGTGCGCCGCCATCGCTGTCCGCCATCCAGCGGAAGAGTGCAGCGGCCGTGGGCGGACAACGCCCGTTTCGGTTCTGCTTTGCTGTGGCTCTGTAACCTCGCTCCACAAGAGGGAGGGGGCTGGGATCATGCATATGTGTGTGATGTGCCCCACTGCCGTGTGGGAGTGACGCGCGGCGCGGACTCGGGGGGTGCGAGGGGAGGGTCGTGTGTGCGAGGCGTTCTCAGGCGGCAACCACAGTGGGGAAGGGACGGAGGTGAATCAACAGATGTGAGACGTGCCCTCACGCACGTTGCGCGCACAGCGCACACACACACAAACACACAAAAAACAGAAACTCGGAAGGTGCTGGGTTCGTGCCGGGGGTCTAGGTGTGCGCTTGGGTCTCACCAGAGGAGGTTCATGTGCGTATGCCGCACGAAGGCTGCGCTTACCGCGGCCTCCTTGTGGCCAGGTCACGCACGCGTCCACATACCCACACACACACACACGCACACACACAAACAGCCACACACAAGCACCACCGTGTTTCTCGTAGAACACGCCACGCTCTTCGCTTTGAATACTACAAGATGAGCGAGCAACAACTCAGAGAGAAAGGACCGGTGCGATATCAAGCGCACAGGGCAACAAACTTCGGTGCGCGCGCAAAAACGGCAAATGACAAGAGAAGAAGAAGACAAGATATCGCAGACGGGGAGAGAGATCGAACGGAGTCGCTGTCATACGTGACGTGCCCGCTGCACCGCACTGCACGCAGGGACGCCAAGAGGCAGAGGAGAAGCAAGGCGGCACGCAGCCCGTCTCGAGGCCGTTGCGGAGGTCTCACATTTGATTGTGACTGAGAGAGGGACTGTGTGTGTGTGTGATGCCGAACAGCACCTCGGTCGTCGCCGCCACTTTAACAACGTCCACCTAAAACCAGCGGCAATCACTTGCGCCGCCAAACGGTGCAGTGGGAGAAGCCGAGCTGGTAGTGCCGCACGTGGTCGCGGATGAGGAAGCCCTCGTCCGACTCCGAGAGCAGCTCAAACTTCTCCTCCAGCGCCGCCTTCACGGCCACCTCGCTGCGCACGCCCTGCTCCTTGCGGCCGCCGAGCCAGCGTGACTTAACAGTCGCGTCCTCCCACCAGGAGTAGGGGTCGGCCAGGATCAGCACGCCGCCCGGCACTAGCAGGCGCGCGAAGCCGTCCAGCAGACGCTTCGGGTCGGGGACACGGTCAATCAGATTGAGGCACAGCACCCCGTCGAAGGTCTCGCCCTTCTTGGCCTGCCAGTACTTCACGTCCGGGTACCGCTGCGACGTCGTTGCTGTGATCTTGTGGTCCTCCTCGAACATGTCCATGGCGTCGCCGGCGTAGAACTCGCACCGCTCCGGTCGCACCGCGGCGGGCAGCTCGAGCTGGCGCGGCTCTGTGATGTCGCCCTGCACGGGGGCCGTGTAGGTCACCTTCTTCCCGTTCGTGGTCTTCGCCTGGGTGAGCACCTCGTTGGCGAGGTGGATGAACGCCTCAGAGAAGTCGAAGCCGACCACACCGCCGTCGAACACCTTCGACATCTCCAGCACGGAGGCGCCGGTGGCACAGCCGATGTCCAGACCGCGCAGCTTGCGCTTGCCGGCCGGCAGGTGGGAGCGGAACTTGTGCGCCAGTCGGATCGGGAAGTCGTAGGCCTCACTCACGGAGCGGAGCTGCTGGGTGTAGCTCTTGCGTGACGGGGTGTAGTGGAACTCCATGTACTGCCGCGCCGAGGCCTCGCTCTCGTAGATGTCGGAGCTCTTCGAGTGACTCTCGGAGCGGGCCGCTGCGGCGCTGCCGATGTGGCGCTGCAAGAAGCGCATGCCGACGACTGTGAACCCTGACGCAACAACGGCCGTGATGGCCACGGTGCCGTAGAGGCGCTGGTCGGGCGTCCAGCCCTTGGTCAGCTCCGTGGCCTCCTGCCGCAGCCTCTGAAGCATCTCCATGCTGCCTGTGAAAAAGCGTATCGCCGTGTGTGTGTGTGTGTGTGTGTGTGTGTGTGTGTGCGTGTGTGTGCCGGTGCTTGATCGTGTTTCAGCTTCACGGAGAAGAGAAAGAGCGGCGTGAGCTCGAGTGTGCAGTGCAGTGCAGTGGTGCAGGTTGACTGAGGTCGTGTCACTCAAAGAAGAAAAAAAGCAAAAGGAAGATGAACAGAGCTCATGCGTGAGATATCAAGCGTCACCACTCGTAGCAGAGAAGTGCGAGTGCGTGTAGGCGTCGACCGTATACACGTACACGTGCACGGACACGCACGCACGCGTTGAAGTGCGGACACACAGAAGGCGTCCCCGCTGGTGCCGGGCAAGTGCTTGCAGCCCTTGTCGCCGCACTCGTGCACGCCAACGACCAGCCGCGACGCACATGAGTATTGGCGCGCCTCTACTTCGACGTCTCGCGGCCGCTCTCTGGGTGAGAGAAGAGGTGAGGGGACTGCCAGCAGAGAGGGTCACGCGGCATCTAGCAGCCCTCGGCTGCCTTCCACATGCGTCACTCCAGCGCCGCCAAGTTCCTTCCACAATGCGCGAGTGTCTTGTCCGCTCTGTTGTTTTTCTTTTTTCTTCGCGCAACCGTTTTTCTCTGCTCCATCACTTCGCCGTCGGCGGTCGACGTCGCCAAGCAACGCCCCCACTCACCGCACCCCACCCCCCCCGCGTCTCCCCCCCCCCTCTCCTCTCCTTCCTCCTGGTCCACAGGCGGCGCCGCACACACAGTCGCGCTGCGACGGCAGGCGCGTCTAACTGCCGTGAGTCAACTGGGCAGCGGCATGGAGTCGGGCGCGTGCGCGTAGCTGTGCGTGTGTGCGCGCTCACGAACGGGGAGGAGTGACAAGGGTGAAGAGGGAGGGAGGGGCAGATGCGGAGACGCGTGAGGTGGGACAGCGCGTGTAAGAGGGGAACGGAGGAGGCGAGGGGGGGGGGGGGAAGCATCGCGACTCTCTGGCGTGTCACGACGACTGATATCCAGAAAAAAAAGGCGCCGCAGCGGTGTATGACTGCGTGGATCGCACTCGACGGCGGGTGCGTGAGTTGACGCCACCACGACTCAGGGTGCGGGACACGTTGAGGCCGCGCCAAGAGACGGCCCCCTGGTTCTCTCTCTCTGCGGGTATGAGACCCAACAACGCGCACGCATGCCACGCAGAGGTGCCCACACCACACGCACGCACGCACGCACACGCGCCAAGCCGAAGACACGCGACGTGCGTGAGGGGCAAGAGGAAGGAAAAGGCAGGGAAGGCAAACACAGAGAGAAGAAAGACGCCGACATAGTAGGGCGCAGCAGCCGTCCACACTCAGGCAGCACACAGAGAAGAACACAATCACCACCACAAACGGCAGCAGCCGAAAACGTGAGAAGGCGAGGCAACTCGAGGATGGAGAGGCGCGCGAGAAGGGGAGGGCAACCAGCACGTGCTCGGTGCACGCCCAGCCTCCCACCTCACACGCACTCCCCACAGGCAGAAGCGGGCACACTCGATCACACCCGATCACATCAATGAGAAAAGCAAATGGAGAAGGGAAGAACGAGTGGAGCACCACTCGAGCACGCACCGGCAGACACAGGGACACGCGCGCTCAGCCAACCGCGGTATGGGGGGTTGACCAGGGGGAGCGCACACACAATGTACAAGCAAAGGGGGAGCGGGAGGGCGAAGGGGGGAGGAGGGGGGCCACGCATCTTCCGCGCTGCTGGTGTGCACACACGTGCGTGACAGGAAGCTGGGCAAAGAGAACGGTGATGGCACGCAGCGACTCGCGCGCTGGCCCCCCCCCCGCCGCCGCCGCCGCCGCCTCCCCGCGGCCACCGAGCCCATCACGCCTCGCGCCCTTGTTGACACTCTTCACGACGAGCAAGCACGGGGGCACGCAGAAGAGAGGGAGGGAGGGCGACGGACTCTGCGCCACGGCAGTGGCGCGGGGTGCCGAATAGAAAGATGGGAAAGGCGCACAGGTACATCACATCCACCACGTGTGACACACAGACACACGTACACACACACACGAACACGAAGAGGCCGGCACCGTGGCGCACGCCGCTGGCAGTGGCTAGACGCCCGCAGAGTGGCACCGCACTCCTGACGGGCAAACCGAAAAGAAAAGAGAAAACGCAGAGACACGAGAGGCTCACCGCCGTCACCGCCCCCCCCCGTCGCCGCTTGGGTGCACGCACACGCGCACACTGAAGCCCCTCGTGCCGTGGATGTAGACCACGGAACTCCTCGCACCCCCCTCTCGCGCATTCCCCGGTGTCTGTACTCACAGAGTACGCTGCTGTGCGCACGCTTCCATGTGCGCGGCGCAGCACAGCCCAGACGGCAAGGCTGTGGTGAAGGCGGTGATGGTGGCTGGGAAGGGCGAGAGTGAGAAAAGGGGGGAGGGGGACTGCCGTGTCGGGCGGGGTTGACGCGTGCCGTGCGCGTGTCCGGGACGGGAAAGGGTGCAGGTGAACGGTGGAAAGTAAGGAAGCTGCTGGGTCAATGAGGATTGCGAGTTCGGTGGACTGGCAGACAGGTCGAGATGAGGGACAGGCAGGCAGAGAAAAGAAAGCCACGGCAGAACGCAAAGACAGCGGGGACGAGAGGAGCCGAAGAAAAGAGGTCGCACTTCTCAGTGTACCGCAGACACACACACACACACACACGCACAGGCGTGCACGGCTTACGCAAAGCCGACGGAGATGAAGAGGCGGCTGTTCGTGCGCCTTGCCTTGGCGTTCTGCTGCTCCTCGTACGTTGCCGGCTCCTCGCCGTCATCGTGGTGGTCCTCGAACTCCGGCCCCTCCGCACCGACGTTGGCGCGACCGAAGAAGCTAAGGTTGTGCGACGTCGTCTGCCGGTTCGCGCCGAGCAAGGGCTGATCGTCGTCGCCGCCGGCCTGGGCCCGCAGGAACTTGTTCGGCCGCGGCACCTTCTGGCGAG
This sequence comes from Zelonia costaricensis, assembly GCA_030849075.1. NCBI lineage: Eukaryota > Euglenozoa > Kinetoplastea > Trypanosomatida > Trypanosomatidae > Zelonia > Zelonia costaricensis. The sequence goes on along the minus strand of JASAOO010003400.1, from coordinate 14,224 downwards.
GCTCGTAGAGCGCCTTCACCTCCGACCACTTTCCGCTGGAGAGCAGCTTCTGCACGTCGCGCCGCGACTCGTGCGCCTTGTGGCGCACCGTCAGCTTCGCGTTGAGGTGGGTCGAGGTGACGATGAAGCGAATGTTCAGAATGTTCTCCCGCGGCTCCTTCGTGGCAGCCGCGGCGTCGTTCATGAAGGCCTTGGTCAGCTCATCGCGGCGCTGCGTCAGCGGGATGTCCCAGTCGCGACCGTGGAAGTGCAGGCCGTGGGTCGTCATCTCGTACCCAAGCTGGTCGATCTGGCGCTCCTGCCGCGGGTAGCGGAGACCATCGATGATGCGGTCGCCGTTGTCGTCGTCGCTGTTGACCACAGCCTTGTTGCGCTGCTGCGTGTCGACGCTGTTCACGGAAGACGGCATCGTGATGCGGGCGAGGAAGAGAGAGAGGGGGGAAGAGACAAGTGCGCTCGCGTGGGGTGACGTGACTTGCGTAGGTTAGTCAGGTGCCGTGTGTGGCGAAGAAGAAAGCGAGAAGCGAATGGGGGCAGTAAGGCAAGATATAGGGAAAAGCTTGATGCTTGTGGGGTGGAGGGGGTAGCTGAAGACGGAAGGAACAGACCAAGAGAGGAAGGGGGGCGCAGGGTCAGGAGAGTGATGGAAGCTGGGACGCAGTACAGGACACCAATGGGCAAACACGTGAAGCCGCTGACTCGCTGGCCGTCACCCCAGCCCCACCATCGCGCGCGTCATCCACGCAGCGTGATGAGCAGAGGTGCAAGTGCGAGACAGAAGAGAGGGACACCCGCGAGCACGGTGCGAAGGCGAACGCGGAAGCGACAGCGACAAGCGCAGCGCTAAAGAGAAACAGCGACGCATCACGACACTGCACCTTACACAGGTCGGCGCGCAGGACCGTCCCAACCGGCTTTGCCAGCGAGGTGTGCGGAGAGGGGCCGACCTCAACGTGCCACCCGCAGCAGCAGACGCAGGAGCAACACCTCTCCTTTTTCATCCTTTCAAGGCGCAGGAGAAGTGCGCCCCGCGGCCTTCTCCTGCGCCATCCTGCGCACTTGCTTGTTTGTGTGTTTGTTTGGGCGGAAAGGGGGGGTCCTCTTATCTCCTCCGTGTGCCTCTTCAGAAAGGATCGGTGGAAGTACGCACACGCACGCCCGCACACGCACGCGCTTACCGAAAACACACGCACACACCTACGCATGCGTACTGGCAGAGGAGAAACAGTCAAGAAGAAAGGTCACGCACATGGACACGTAGACAGACGTGCAGAAGGTACAAGAGAAGAGAGAATCAAACAAGAGAGAAGCGAAGGGGGAACGCAGTCAAGACGCCGGCCGGGGGAAGAACAATGAAGGTGGTCTGCGATAGCGAGGAGGACCGGGGGAGGGGGAGGGAGGATGACGACGCGGGTGGCGGGGCGGTGGTGGCCACAGACTTGAAGGCACGCAGGAAAGCAACACCGGAGACAGCGGAGCAGCAGCGGGGGGGAGGAGGAAGAGGAGGAGGTGGAGCGGAGCACGAGAAGAAGTCTGGATTTCGATGGCGATAAAGGGGGCGAGCCCAGGTGACGGGACACGAGGAGGTGGGGGCAGGGACCCCGCGGCTTTCGTGAAAGCGCGCGACCACCACGCGCATGCACACACACACACACACAAACGTGTGGCAGCAGCCTCGCGCCGATCGCTCGCCTCGGGTCTTCTTCGTCACCCTCGTCAAGCTAGTGTCTGGAAGCATGGAAGCAACAGCGGAGAGAGTGTGGCATAACCGCACAGCAAGCTCTCAAGGCAGAGAACGACAGGGCACGCGCGCCGACCGCCTCCGCGAGTCCGTGCTTGGATCTTCCTCAGCACCCAAACCTCTGCTTGCCCTGCCCAGTGCCCCACTGCCTCACCCCCTCCCCCTTTCTCACTTCTTCCTCGCGCCCCCTCCCCGCCCTCGCTCCACCCCGTGCCCCGTAGCCGGCTGAGTCGGCGTACCACATCGCACCAGCGCGCACGTCTTCGTGAGCTCCTGTGCGATGAGAGTGGGGGGGGGGGAGGGCCAGGGGCCGGGGAGCGCGCACACGTGTACGCCACGCCGCGGAGACGAGATGGAGTAGAATGAAGGGAGGGAGGGCGGGAGTGCGGCGGCCTCGCTGCCGAAACAAAAGGCAGATAAAACAGAATCGTACAACGGCTGCTGTCGTAGAAGGTAAAAACAAGAGCATGCACGCACACACGCACACACACACACACACATGCAGACCGACACTTACGCACGCACACAGATAATAGAGGAGAGAGCCGTACTCGAGACCCACGCGCTCTCATCACGGGAAACTAGAACGGAGGGGGAAAAACGGGAGAGAGGGGGGGGCAGAGATGGACAGAGGCCGGGAGGGGGAGGGTAAAGGGGCGGGGGCAACTGCCTGCATCTTCTTTTTTTCTTCTAATCGGTTTGTTTGTACGGCCTGTGTGTATTTTCTCTTTTCTTTTTTTTTGTTCCCTTCGCCATGATCGTCTCTGGCTGTTCGCATCCATTTCGTACTTCTTTTTTTCCCCTTTCAGCGAATCTGTTCTGTCTTTCTACGTGCGTGGCACCGTCGCCGTGCGCATGCACGTGCATCTGCGCCGGCTTGTATAGTCAAGGGCGGGGGCGGGGGGCCAGGAGGGGGGGGGGGGTGGAAGGCACGCCTGACTCTCGCTGACGCGCGACGAGAACGGTGGTGGAAACTGACGAAGGGACGTAATAGCGGGAGGCAGTGCGCACACACGCACACACGCACGCACGCACGCACGCACGTATACACACGCACCAGTAGCGAGAGAAAAGACAAGAGGTAAAACCGGCGAGATGGAAGGTGAGTCGGGGGAGACGCAGGGAAGTACGAGAGGAAGGATCATATAGCGGCGAGCCCGCACACAGGCCCACAGAAGCACTTGGAAGTGCACACACACACACACACACACACACACAACGCACTCGCCTCAGTGAAAAGACGCCGTCGCACACTCACCTCATCGCGGACCCGAAAACAAAGAGAAAAAGAAGAAGTACGCAGGCGAAACTGTGAGGCACGAAGCGATGGGTGCGGACAGACGTGAGGGGGGGAGGGGGCGAATGGTGCGTGAAGCGGCAGACACGCCTAGACTGGCAGGCAGGTAGGGCGGCAGCACAGCAGCCTCCGGGGGAGGGGGAGGCGGTCGTACAGCGGCAGAGTGTCGCGGGCAGTAGACTGAAGAAGGAGTAAGAGCGAGCTCCGCGCTGATACGATCCAGCCGCTGCTGTCTCTGCGGGGGAGGAGGAGTGCACCTGTATATAAATATGTGTGTGTGTATTGTCAACGCACGAGTTGATGCCGCACGGCCACGAGGACCCTTCCCCAGACAGGCGCGCAAATACAAAGGGAAATGATCCGTGAGGCAATAGTCAAAGGCAACAAAAGAGGCGAACACATCCAGCGACGCACATGACACAAACCGAAAAAAAACAAAAGGGGGAGAGAACGAGCGAGAGACTCGAGAAAGATAGCGCAGGAAAATGGAGGAGAAACAAAATCCAAAAAAAACACTTGACAGGGGGGAAACAATGAAGGGTCGAGAATCGAGGGAGCACCGCAAACCACAATCAGCTCAATCAAACAGACAAGAGCACACAAAGGAAGAAAACCAAAAAGGGGGCATGCAGCGCTGCTAAAGCACGAGGCACACAGCCGTACACACGCCTACACAGAGTGAGAGTGGGAGAAGGATGAAGCCACCCAAGCATCAGTACACACACACACACCACCACCACCACCCACTCACACCGCACACAAGACGCACGCACGCACAGCGGCAACTCCACTACACCGGCACGTCCCCCTTCCCCTACCTCCCCCTACCCAAAAAAGAAGGGCGGGAGAGTCACAATAAGAAGCAGTAGCCAAGGAGTAAACGTAGGAGGAAATGCAGGAGGCATAGCGTGGAGGAGGAGGAGGAGGCGGAGGGGCTGCGCTACGTGCGAAGTGCGGCGCGTGGGTCAGGATGCGGGGAGAGGGGGTGAGCAGGTGGGCAGCTGGTGGTGACGCGCCGGTGGCGTGGAGGAGGGGAGGAAGAGGGGGAGCGCGAGCCACGGGAAGCCCACATTGGGGGGGGGGGGGGGGGGGGGGTACGAAGATGCCCCCAACNCTTCATTTGTCTTCTTGCTCGTCTACAGTGCCTGAACTCCCCCCCCCTCTCCCCTCCTCGAGTCACCCACTAATTTCGGATGCGCGGCACGGCGTGTGCTCGCGTGGCGCCTGCATCGCTGTGTTTATCAATGTTTCCTTCATTCTGCTCTCTCTCTCTCCACCTCCAGCTGTTGCGCACCCTCGTGCGGCCGCGTCGATTGTGTTGCCGGTCATGGGGTTCGCGCTTCTTCGCCGCGCACATCCACAGCCTTCGCTTTTGTTTCTTCTCATTTCCCGCTTGCCTCCCTCGGTCACACCGTTTTTCATCGCGCACACACACACGCACACGTGACAGCGCCGCTTGCGCCTCGACAACGCTCGCACAAGCACATGAAGCGCTGCACACACGCGCCATGACGGAGGGTGAACCATGAGGAGGAGGAGGGGAAACAAAGAAAAAAGGGCAGAAAGCGGGCCACCTGTGACAGGTGGCCGCTTGCGTGTGTTTCTGCTGCATTCTACGCTGGTCCCCCCTCAGACCGCTCACCCATCTGCCCACCCGCGCACCCACCCCACCCCCTCAATCGTGTTCGTCACTCGTCCACCCGGCCTACCGCGCTGCAACACAAATGCACAGTTGCTTGCGCGCCACACACACGCTAGAGAAGGGGGGGAGAGCGCGTGCGAAGGGGGGAAGGACAGGCGCACCAACGCCGCGACAGGAGAATAGAAAACCAAACAGAACAGAAGAAGAGAGGGAGGGAAGCACGAGGACGGCAGCGCCGGAGGGAGGGAGGGGGGGAGGGCCAAGGAGGAGGTGGTGGGCAACATGTGCACTCGAGAGACGGCCGCACACCGCACATGCCTTGTGTGTCTGTGTGTGTGTGTGTACGGGAGGGAAAAGGGGAAGGGGGGCAGAAGGTGTCAATGATCAAAGCTACAAAGAAAACTAAGGCCGAAGGCGCTCCCCCAACATCGAAGCCGCCTCCCCCCCTTCCCTTCCCATCACCTCGGCCCACCCTTCTCGACACGACTTCCTCTGCGTGTCTGCCAACACGAGGCGTTGACGCGGCAGCGCCCCTCGGCGTCCCCCACCGCCCCCCCCCCTGAGCACGGAGGCGGCGACTGCCCGCAGCCGCGTAGCTGAGGGAGAGCAGAGGAGGAGGCAAGGGGGGTGAAGGGAGGAGGTGAGGACCGGGCTGAGCAGCTGTGCAGGCAGGGGAAGGACGGCGGCCACTAGCCAAGCCCGAGACGGCGGAGCAAAGCGAAGAGGCGGCCTACGCTGCGTGCACTGCGTGAAAACAGCAGACGGTGGCTGAGGGGGAGGGGGCGGGAGAGGGCCAAGAGGGGAGGAGGAGGAGGAAGCGCTGCGGGGGACCAGGAAACAGCGGGAACACGCAGAGGACCACAATAGAGAAGCGAGGAGCACACATGGAGGGAGAGGCGAGAAAACCTAAAAAAGGAGGAGGGGGGTGACGCTGCATGCGCGCCGGCCGCGACGCTACTCTCTTCACTCCCCCTCCCCCACTCCCCACTCCCCGTACGCCTCCTCCCCTCGATCCATGCAGCAAATAGGATGCCCTCTCGTGCCCACACACGCACACAAAGCCACGACGAAGGCGAGAGCCGCAACGCAGAGAGGTAACACGCACATTCACACACACACACACACACACACACACACACACGCACACACGCACACACGCACACACGCAGAGGGAGGAGAAGGGGGAAGGAAGAGGAGGGGCCGGAGAGCCGAGTGGGAAGCACAGAAACGAAGAGAAATTCGGGTGCGGTAAAGCATGCGCACCTTCACAAATTCACACACACACACACACACATACACACACTATGGCACACTGTCACACGCGCACAACGGTATTACCGGCGAGCTAAACCCTTTACGCCTCGAACTTGCTGTACTGCTCGCAGGTATTGGGGAAGTTGTACTTCTGCAGCGCCGCGTGGATCGCCTTCTGGCGCGAGCGGTGCTCGCTGAAGACGACGAAGGTCACCTCCATGCAGTCGTGCATCTTGATCTTCAGCCGCTTCGCCTCATCCGCCTGCACGCCGGCGCCGTCGCGGATGTCCTTGAGGAAGGCCGACTCGATCTCGCTGCGGCACTTGCGCAGCACCTTCGCCCACTTCTCGCCGTGGAAGCGCACGGTGTGGCGCGTGCGGCCGCTGTCGTCCACCTCCGCCTCCACCTCGCCGGCGGCGAGCGGCGCGGCGGCGCGGTCGATGGGCTCAGCCGGTGCGATCGGGGCCTGCTTCTCTTTCGCCTTCTGCGCCGGCACCGACTCGCTGGACGACTTCGGATCAGGGGCGGCTGCGGCGTACTCGTGCTCGTCGTGCTGCGGCTCGGCCGCAGCCGCGGCGGCCTTCGACACCTCCGGCCGGTTGTCGCGCGCGCTGTAGTCGCCACGCGGCGGGGTCGGCGGGGCCTCGACCTCCCAGTCGGGCTCGTTAGCGCCGACGCCCTTGCGGCGGCCCGCAGCGAGCGAGGCGCGGCGGGACTGAACGGAGGAGCGACGCACCTCCTCGGGCATCGGGTGCCACACGCAGCTCTCACGGCGGGACATGGCTGTAGGGGGGTGGGAAGGGGACGTGTATGGGTGGAGGGAGGGAGGGAGCAGGCTGAGGAAAAGCAAAGCGCTCAGAAATCGAAGGTGGTCCACACAGGGCGAATCAAAGCACTGTACTGAAGCAAGGAGAAGGAGGACGAAGAAGAAGCGGCACGAGAAGGGGGGAGGGGAGAGGAGGGTGAGAAAGACAGACGCGCTCGTGTCGGTGGCAAACAATAAGCTGACACTCTGGGTGAAGGAAGAAGTGAAGGGGAAGGACAACACTTGAGAAAGTCAACAAGCACGACGGAGGTGAATGACAACAACAACAAAAAAAAAAAAAAAAGAGTCGAAAGGTAACGGCGACGCAGTTTGTGGGTTTTTTTGTGTGTATGTTCCTTGCTGATGTCCTCCTACGGCGCGTGTGGCGTGTGGCAGGGGTGGCAGGGGTGGAGGGGTGACGCGCAAAGTGCAGCCAGTAAAGGTGGAGACTGAAAACGCAGGCAAAGAAGCCCAGGGGAAGGAGAAGGGAAAGGGAAGTACGATGACGAACAAGAGAGCGAGGTGGTGTGGCGGACAGCGACTCAAGGATGACGTGCGGGGGGGAACAGCGGATGGTAAAGAACGAAGGAGCTGCTGGACGCTGGAAGGCTGAAGGGAGGGGGCGAGAGGTGAGGACGGAGGCGAGGAGGACACCGTGATTCTGTTTGTTTGTTTTTTGTTGTGTATGACGTGTGCCGCCGCGGGTGGTGTGTTGCACGGGCGTTTTTTTTTTTTGTGTGTGCGTTTGTGTATGCCGGGTCAGATGGAGAGCGAGGGGCCAGTGCACAAGTGTTCGGAGAAGAAGAGGGTGTGGAGAGAGAAGGGAGAAGGAGGAGGTACAAGTAGATCGTCCATAACCGAGGATCGAACAGCGGAGCCGGGGAGGCAAGGCGGACCGATTCAGCCGCGCCACATCAGCGCGCACGCAAGAGGGAGAGGGGAAGTTGACAGCTGCAGGAGCAGGGCCGCTCTTCAACACACACTTGCACGCACAATCACGTACGAGTGCGCATGCGGACGCAGCAGGTGGCAATGCGAATACAGCAGCCCCGAGAATGAAGGTGCCTCGACGCACTCCCCAGCCACGAACAGCACTGAACCAACTCCAGCTAGCAGCTCCACGACACAACGTCGCACCGCACAACCGTTGGTTGGTACCTCTGTTTCTCTCATAGTGTGTGCGGTCGTGTTCTTTGTGTTTGTTGGCATTTGTGATAGGGACTCACGCAGCGAGCAGCGGCACGTAGCCCCGCGTCAACATCAGCACCACCGCCATCACGAGAAGCGGTAAGCAAACAAACGGCAGCTCGCCGCTTCCGCTTCAACCTCGCACTTTTTGTCTTTGCTGTGTGTGTGACGAGTGGGAGCTGAGTGGGGGCCAGCGCTGCGAGAGGAAGCCGCTTCCTCCGCTGCGATGCAGCATCAGCCGGGCTACGCACCGCTCGTTGCGATTCCTCCTCCTCTCTCGCGCTCACGAGCGCAGTGGGGAGCGGCCGACGGGCTGGTTGCGCAGCGCCGCCTCCTGCGCGGCCGCCGCCTCGGCACCGTCCACCATCGACGCGACGTTGGCGATCTTCAAGTTCGCCGGCGTCTCCCCATTCGGCAGCGTCGCCTCACCGCGCAGGGCGCGCTGCTGCTCCTCCGTCGCCTTGTTGCGCTCGTAGTCCATCATGCGCCGGAGCAGCTTGCTGTAGCTCTCAAACCACTGGAACTCCTTCGTCGTGTAGTCGGAGAAGTGCCCCTCGGGGTCCATGAGGTACATGATGATGGAGTGGTCGACGAGGTAGTCGTCCTCAGACATGGCCTCCTCGTCGGGGATCGCAAAGTACACGCGGTACTGCCGCGCGGCCTCCTCGACCTCGGCCTGCGTGCCGACAAGGCCCATGATGCGCGGCGAGAAGTCGCTGAGGTACTCGCGAATCTTCTCGGGTGTGTCGCGCTTTGGGTCGAGCGAGACGAAGATGGGCTGCCAGTAGTCCTTGCCGACCTTCTTGTCCAGGTGCTTGATCACCCGCGCCATCTTTGCCATCTCCTCCGGGCACACATCCGGGCAGTTGGTGAAGCCGAAGTAGATGTACAGCCACTTGCCTTTGAGGTCCTCGTCCGTCACGCGCTTGCCCGTCTTGACGTCGACGAGGCTGAAGGGGCCGCCGATGCTGGGGCCCTCGGCGCTGTCGAAGGACTTCACTGCGCGCAGCTTCGGGTCGAAGCGCATCTGCTCGCGCCGCACCCGGATGGAGACGACGACGGTCAGCACCCCCAGAGAGAGAAAGGCAAGCGCCCACAACATCCAAATCGGGTTGTCGCGCATCTCGTCCACCGCCTCGCTCATTGTCCGCCCCGCCCGCTCCTCCATCTCGTGCTTCTCCACGTACTCGTTGTAGGTATAAATTTGGCTGTCCTTGCGCTCCGCGACCCGGATGTGGATCGGCTTTTCCTGGTCGACGATGTCGATGTCCTTGCCGCCGCTGCGGGCCGAGTTGGACGCATGACGGTGAGGCGTGCAGAGGGCAGCCACGCTGACCACCACCACCACCGCTGGAGGCGCCAAACGTCTGCCACGTGCTGTTGCGGTGTTGACCCGCACGGAGGCCCGCGTAGACGGAGACGACCTGGACGGGGCATGGGGAACGGCGCAGATGCTGAAGCAGCGAGCCGAGCAGCGCAGCACCCCACGGCCGAGCGAGCCCTTGCAGACGACTCGAGACAGCATCAGCCTGTTCCCTCGTACGTTGCTTCCTCAGTTTGTGATGCTGACGTATGTGTGTGTGTGTGTGTGGAGGGAGGGAGAGAGGGGCACAGGACAGAGGAGGAGGTTGAAACCCGCTGCAAGCGCTGAGTACGTGCGGCACGAGATGCCACGGCAGTCGGCAGCAGCAGCGCAGTGGAGAGAAAGAGGAAAGGCGATGGGGTGCGCAGGAGACGCACGACAAGGAGGAGAAGAAGGCAGTGATCAGACCCCCCCCCTGGGTCATCCCACGTATGCCTCCCCTCCCTCTCTCTCGCTGTCTGTCCGGCACCAACCACACGAACCCTTCGATCCAAGCCCGCCGTGACCACGAACCTCCCTCGGACGAAGGCGCGCTCTTGGGCCCTCTCCAGCTGCCGCCACCCCAGCCCCCAATTCCACGCAAAACGGGGAAGCACAGCTGAAAGGAAAAGGGAGGAGGGCACCGCCCCGCGCCCCCCCCCCCCTCCAGCTGCTGCACAGCGACGGCGCTTCACGGTGGCCACGCGGCCCTCGAATGCACGACCCCGTGCCCAACGCCATCATCCGGTCTGCGAGGGTGCGTCTACGCATCAAAGCGCCTCTCTTTTTCTGCTCCTTCTTTTCGTATTTGTATTTTTCTTTGGTGGGGGGTTTGTTGTTCTTTTTGGCTTCACGTTTGATGTTGATGAAGGTCGACGCGTCCGCGTCTCACCCCCACCCCCCCCCTTCGCACCACCACCTCCCCCCATCGCCGCCGCTTGCCCCTTCCGTTTGGCGGGCTGCGTCGCACGCAGGCGACGACAGCGTGTCCCGCCTGCAACGTCCGCGCGCACGAGCAGGCGCCGCGGGAGCTGGAAACACCGAAGCTGCTTCAGCACTCTACGCTGTTGAGGAGACCAGCAGGGGGTGAGCTCCGGGCTGTGGGGAGGGGGGAGGGGCCAACCACCACGGGGACGCACCACCGCAGAAGCCCCGGCAGCAGCGGGCGAAGCGCTGCGGCACGAGAGAGAGAGAGGCAAAGACAAGTGCGTGTACGCGCTGCCAGCGGCCGTCCCGCACACTCTGGCAGGAAAAAGAAAACGAGAATGAAGGAAAGAAGCGAAGAGAGAGACGGTACAGACATTCACCCGCAACGCACCCCCCACCACCACTGGCACACGCAGACACGCGTAACGCCAACACCAACGCGCGGGCTGTGGAAGGTGGAGGTGACAACAGAAAAAAAAGGCGAGAGGAAGAGGGGGGGAACAACACCACACCCCATGGGGCCAACCACACGCACACGCACACAGCCCACAACAGCAACCACACCATCACGCACGCGAAACGCCGCGTACCACGGGAGGAGCGAAAAACAGAAAAAAGAACAAAGCCGAAGGAAGTACAGACGGAAAAGGGAGGAAAAACACCAAGTGCGCTCTCACACAGACACACACACACACATACAGCTCCACGAACGTATGGAGGTCAGAGAGTGGCTGCGTGTGTGCGTGTGTGTGTGTGTGTGTGTGTGTGTGTGTGCGTTTGTGCAGTGGAGGTGGGGAAACACCGGAAACACGTCGAGCGACGCCTGCACCAGTGGGCGTCGGAGTGAAGAGGGACAGAGCGACCAGTGGAGCGCGTCGGCTTCGTGAGGAAGACGTGTGAAAGAGAGACGTGGGATTGGCGGGGCTGCGGAGAGCGAGGAATGCAGCGCCACGCATGCTGCCCAGCCCCAGCATACCCCCTCCCCTCCTTCACCCCACCCCACGTCAGGGAAACGAAAAGAGAAACACAGACAAGCGCAGTCGCCACGGGTCAAGAAGAGCAAAGCACAAAGCCAAAGCGAGGGGCAGCGACAAGGCACCGATACAGGAGAGAAACCACGGAAACAAAAAAAGAAAAGAGGGAGACAACACCGGAGTTTGGGACACGTCAACGCGACGACAGCGGCACACACTTGTGCGTGCGGCGGCAGTGCGGTCCCCCCCCCCTCCCCTCCTTCCCCCTCCCTTCCCGCTTGCGGCGGCCGCGCGGCTCCGCCGATCCATCCTCTCCTGCTCGTGGGCGCGGCAGCTCTCACGTGCGCGCAGAGCAGCGTCACGGCAGCCGTGCGTGGCCCTCTTTCCGCGTTGGTGGCGGATGCTCACAGCTCATCCGCAAACTTCTCCTTCGGCGACGGCTTCTTGGACGACTTCTTGGACGACGCCTTGGACGACGCCTTCGGCGAGGTCACGGCCGACAAGGCCTTGGTGCTCGCACACACCGCCGTCTCCTCCGCCGCCGGCTTCGCGTGGCCGGACCCGACGGGCGCAGCCGAGGCGGCGGCCACGCCGATCGACTCCGCGTCCACTGGCGGCTCCGCGGCAGCGGCGGCGTCGGCCGCTGCGTCAGCGTTCTCCAGGCGCTCGGTCTTCTCCGCCTCCGCGGCGGCCTCGGCCTCGGCTTCGAGCTCTGCTCGGGGCGTCGTCGCCTTGGTGGACGTGCCGCTCGACGTGGACGACGACGTCGACTTCGCCTGCGTCGCCGCCGCGGCGCCCGCGGCGGCCGTATCCGGCTCGTCGGTCGGCGCCGTGGCAGCCGCAGCCTCCGCAGGGGCCTCGTGCGCCGCGTCTGGCGGCGTCGTGGCGCGGGCACGCAACTCCGTCGGTGGCGCCGCGGCCTCCTCCTCCTCCTCCGGCTCCTCCGGAATGGCCGCCGCCGCCGCAGCAGCAGCAGGCGCCTCCTCCGCCTCTGCGCCGCCGGTGGACGCCATTGCGCTGGCCGCCAGCTTCGCGTCCGGCGCCTCCTCATCATCGCCGGCGTACTGCTCGAACGGGCCGCTCACGAGGGCCGCGTCGTAGTCCTCGCGCAGCGGCGGGATGGTGATGATGGCCTTCCGGTAACGCGGGTCGGCCTTGACCGCGTCGCTGAACTCCTCGTCGAGGGTGCCGTCGGGGTTGTAATAGTCGGCGAGGATCTGACGGATGCCCATGCCAGAGATCGAGGCCGGCCCGGCGAGGCGCTGCTCGAGCTCGTAGGCCTCGATCTGCTGGCTCGTGTTGAGCGGCGACGTCTTCTTGAAAGTGACCTTCTCGTAGAACATCGACAGCGCGGAGAACTTGCCGTTGTTGATCAGCTCCTGCAGCTCGTCGTCGTCGAGGTCGCCGTTGTGCTTCACCGTGAAGTCGATGAGAAGAGAGCCGGCGCGGGCGTCGATGTCGAGCACGTACGTGGACGGGATGTTGAGCAGGTTCGACACGTCGTCGCAGAAGGCGGCCAACATCTCGTTGTAGCACACCGGGTCACTCAGGATCATGGACCAGTCGTTCGACATCTTGCAGTGCAGGCGCGTGTAGCGGAACTCCGGCCGCTTGATGGCCAGCGTGATCTCGCGAGCACCGCGGCCGCAGGCGTAGAGGTCGGCAATGCGGGACAGGGTCGCATGGTGGCGGCGCTCGGCGTCGGCCAGCAGCTTCTCCAGCTGCGCCAGCTCCTCCTCCTCCTCCGCCGTCAGAGACGACTTGCTGCGCAGCTCCTGGATGCGGGCGCGGAGCTCGGCCATCTCCTGCTCCTCACGCTCCTTGCGCGCCAGCAGCTCCTCCATCTCCTCCGCGTCGTGGCGCACGTTCGACGCGATCACGGCGGTGCGCAGGTAGTCCGCCTGTGTCTGGTTCAGGCGGACGTAGCCGTCCGAGTCCTCCTCGGCCATGGGGCCGAAGTTGATGATGACGGAATCGCGCAGGATGATCTCCTGCACGAAGCGGCCCTCAGAGTCGGGGTACGTGCGCTTGTAGAAGACCGTGTCCGTCTGGTACGCGTCGAGCGGCATGATCGGCTTCGGCGAGTCGTCGATGCCGAGGATGGCGTTCTTCATTTCCAGGATCTGGTGCTCGAGGCTGGAGATGCCGACACGCATGTCGTTGATCTCGCGCAGCAGCACGCGCTGCTCCTGCTGGTCGGCGAAGCAGTCGTTGATCACAATCTCCTGCTCACGCGCGGCCTCGGAGCAGGCCAGCTGCGCGTTGATCCACGCCCGAATGCTCTTGTCCAGCGTCACGAGCCCCGGCGCGCTCGAGCTCTTGGGCTCGATGGTGAGGGGGCCGGTGGGGGCCCCCAGGCCGGGGGTGCGGGAGCCCGAGCGGCGGCGCTTCTTCGCTGCCTTCAGGCTGGCCTCGCTCTCACCGGCGCACAGGGACACGATCTTCTTGCGGCGGGCCAGGGACATGGGGGTGACGGTGCAGTCCCAGCCAACAATGCGGTCCATGAAGTCGGGGCGGCGCATCACCTCCTGGATGTCCTCCCACTCGGTCACGCTGTCCTCGTACAGGATGAGCATGACGGAGCGCAGAACGCCGACCACTTCGGCGGAGGGCGTGCCCGGGTCGCGCAGTGCGCGCCACTGCTTCGACGGGATCGCGCGCAGGTCGCGGCGGGCCTTGTCGAGCACTTCCAGCGTCTCCGTCACGCGATCGCCGGCGGCCACCTGGCGTATGACCGTCTCGTCGCGCGCGGCGAAGAGGCGCTGCGCGGCGGCCTTCTCCTTAGCGGAAGCCTGAGCCAGGTCCTCGCGGAGGGCCTCGCGGTTGTGCCAGATGTCCATCTTGTCATCCGCCTCGGCGCGCTGCTGCACCGCCGCCTCCGAAACGGGGTCCTGCGCCACCGACGTGTCGTTGACGGCGTCGTAGTGCGCCACTTTCACGGTGCGCGTCGACGGGAAGCCGATCACCTTGCCCAGCGACAGCTTCCACTCCTTGCTGGGCGAGATGCGCTCGAAGCCGACGTAGTCGCCGATGTGCAAGTCGTTGCGGTCGCCC
>JASAOO010003399.1:0-54578 GCA_030849075.1 Zelonia costaricensis | reverse complement strand
GGGGGGGAGGAGGAGGAGAGTGAGGGGAGGCGCAAAAGTCACAGTGGAAAGAGAGAGCAAGGCACGGAGCTCATTCAGAGGTGAGCCACCCAAAGCGCTGGCGCCGCGCGGTGGATATCAACTAAAAGTGACTACGGGTGCACTGCCTCTGCACTTCCCAACGTACACACACACACACACATACACACAAAGACACTGCGGCAGCGTGAGCGAGGACGGCTTGTGACTCGGCGCTTTCGCACGCGCGGTTGTTTTTGTGTGCTACACGGGTGGTTACTGTTTGACTTTGCATATCCAGCGTGCAGCTACAATGGAGGAGAAAAAGGAGGTCGTGAGAATGGGGAAAAGGAGGGGGATGCGGTGACGGCAAGGGGGAAAAAGACGCACGCATGCACACACGCAGAAACAACAGAAAAGCGCCGCCGTGAGCGAAGCTTGTGAGAGCGCCACTCGTTGTATGGAAAAAAGAGATAGAGAGCCTCAGCGTCACCCGTTTACCGCTCTTTGCGTTCCACAAAGGCACCCCTGCCCTTCTGCGCGAAACCTGTCCCTTTGCCCTCCTCACCATCACACACGCACACGCACACAGGTCGACGCACACGGAGACGAGACGCTCCCCAGCAAATCAAACAAAACTGGAGGGAACGCGGCGTCCTCCGCGTGGCGCGAGGTCGGCGTCTCGCAGCGCGCCGACTCCCTCCTCCCCCCCTCAGCCGCTCGTACGCGAGCAGAGAACCCCGACGGCTCGTGCGGCCCACCTCGGCGTGCGCCAGGAGCCTACAGAGAAAAACAAACGCGGGGAAATGTGATTACCAACGCCGATACGGCGGCGATGCCGGCAATTAGGATTACGGTGCGGAAACAACAAACGGAAGCGGGAGGCACCAACGCCATCCACGGCATCGCGGGACACCATTACGAGGAGCCACGAGAAAAAAGAAGCCAAGTCTCACCCAGCTGAGAGGGCTGCGGGGAGTTTGTGACAAGCAGAGGAGCCGCAGCCGGCCAGCGTGAACGCACACCCCGGGGATCGCTGAGGGGGGGGGGCTGCGCACTTCCCCCTCCCTCGATCACAGCGCCGCCCGCTGCGGCGTCGCCGTTCCAGCCACCCGTGCGTCACATCCGAATGGCGATGCTGGTGCCGACGACGCCGCCCACGAGTCCAAAGACGAGCATGCAGACGGCGACGGCGAACTCGGTTGGCTTGCAACGGTCTAGGCCGCGGACGTGAAGCATGATGCGGAACGCCGCCGGGTACGTGAAGCACAGCGTGCTGCTGCACAGGCCCCCAAGCAAGGCGATGATGAAGACGATGCCGGTGGCCCGCAGAGCCAGGATGATGCTCACAACTGACAGGAGCACGCTGACAAGCAGGTTCTCGCGCGGCGAGATGGCGTCGTGGGCCAGCTCGTGCGTGGCGGAGTTGTAGCCGAAGAGGAGAATGAAGATGGCATCGCGGCACGGGAAGAGCACGAGGACGTACGCAATGACCACTGTGAAGGAGTAGACGCCCTCGCCGAGCGCGAAGAGGTGGTCCTGCATCGGATCGTACATGGTGAGGATGTTCCCGGTGATCTGCGGCGTGTTGGTCAGGTAGCCGAAGAGGCCGACAATGCCGTACACGAAGCCGGTGAGACCGACGCTGATGGTCGCCACCCTCATCATGTTGGCGCGCGTGACGGTTGCCAGGTTGTTGTACACCTGGAACACCAGCGACTGACAGTCGAACGAGAACATCATGACCGGAACCGCCAACAGGGCCCGCTCATTCAGGCAAAAGTACATCACTTCGCCGTGGTTGCGCTTCCCCTTGACCGGCACGAAGTAGCGGAAGACAATGATGGCGGAGATGAGGAAGGTCGCAGTGATGGCCACGAAGGAGATGTAGTTCATCTTGGTAATGTGCGGGATGCAGGAGAGCGGCAGCATCACAAAGAGCCACGCAACAACCATGACGTGCGAGCTGTCCGTCAAGAAGGGCAGGTACGGTTGAATCAGCGGCAGCATCGGGGTGAAAATCTCGCCCACGACGACGATGTAGCCGCCGGCGATGCCGACGTTGTAGATGATCAGCACCCAACGCACCGCCTCCTCACACGTGCGGCCTAGCAGCTCACGGGCGATGTCCTCGTAGGACTTGAGGTGAAGGCAGTCAACACAGCGGATGATGTAGTCGATCGAGATGACCGTGAAGACGGCGACCAGGGCGAGAACAGCCGTGACGAGAATTATGCCGCCATCCTGAAATGTGGAAGGGATGGCCAGGACACCGGCACCGATGGTGGTGACGGATAGGCTAAGCGCCGCGCCCACCACGCCGCGGCCGGAAAAGTGATCAAAGAAGCCCATGCGCCGCTGCACCGTTGCACGAGCAGAGAGTATGAGGGAAGAGCAACAGAAGTGAGGTGTTTGTGTCGTGTGAGGGGAGGAGGGGGGGGGAGCGGGAGCGGGAGCGGTAGCGGAAGGCAAGGAGTTGGTGGAAGGTGAGTAGTGTCGCGGCGCAAACATGAGAAGAGTAAGCGCACACCCGCACGTGGAGCGCTTCGCAGCACTTCACGGCAGCGCGCACGCGGGCGACGGCGATGCCGCCGCTTCCCTCTTAACACACACATACAGCAAAGAAGGAGCTTTTCGCTTTCGTCAAGTGTGATCCCTTGAGCCTCGAGGTGGCTGCGCTAGGCCACGTGCAACGGTGGGCTCTGCTTCTTTGGCCGGCAGCGAGAGGCAAGGAAGGGAGACGTGGCCGCCGTGAAAGGCATCGGACATCACATTTCGCCTTTCCCGTTGAAGCGCGTCAGTGACAACGCCAATGAACGCGAGTGGGTCTCACCCACTGTTGGTGCCTTTCTCCCTCTTGTTTTCCTCTGTGGTGCAATAGCTGAGCCACGGCGTACACACACGTGTCGCTCCGACCCACAGTTCTAGCCCCCCCCTCTCTCTCTCTACTAGGAGGCAAGTTCGGCTGTGGCAGCGGCTGTTCTCACGCAAAGCTATGGTTGCAAGAGGGACGCGAGTAGCGCCACGGTTTCCATTGCAGGCACCACGTGCCGCCATGCGGGGAGCCACATGACGAATACACACACGTCTCCTGCCACTCCTTCCCCCGAGAAGCGCGGCGAAAAAGCGATCCTGCAAGACGGAAGAGAGGCGCTGGTGAAACACATCAACGAAAAAATGGAGAGAGAAAAAAGACGGCGACAACAGCGAGCCACTTGGAGGCGACGGGGTTGATGTTGTTGTGGTGGTCGGAAATGATGACGCCGCGGTGTCCGGGAGCGCCGCAGGGCACGCAGGAGGACGCAGAGCTGCGACGCAGCCGACAAAGCGTACCACTCGCGTGGAAGCGTTGCCGGGGTGATTTGTACATTGTGCTAGAATCTCAATTTACATGAACTTGCGCTCCTCCGCAAAGTACGCCGCCACGGCGGGGTCTGTGTCGGGGTGCGAGTCCGGGCGAAAACCCTCAAACTTCTGAAACAGGTTGGCGCCGCCCTCGACAAGCACTTTGGCGAGCTCGAGGTCATCGATGGACATGAAAAGCGGCGGCCTTCCATCACTCTCGCGCGGCGTGTTCGGGTCTGCGCCGAGCGACAGAAGGACACGCACCGACTCCGTCAGCTGCTTGCAGCACGCGTATTGGAAGGGGGTCATGCCCGCCTTGATGTTGCGTGACAGGTCAACCTCGCCCGAGGTGACGAGGCGCTGCATGACGGGTGCGTTGCCGCAATCGATGGCCTCAACCATCTCGTCCTTTGCGCGAGTTACGCTGGACTGCTCGATGTCGCGGTTGCGCTCCGCAGCGCGGTGGAAAAGAACACCCGAGATGGGCGCCGCCTCGTCGACGTCGCTCTCGCTGTCGCTTTCGCGGCCGGCCTGGCGCCGCTCCTGGTGCTTGAGGGCGGCAATCATATGCAGAGGCTTGTCGGCCGGCATCACACGCGACCACTTCGTGCCTTGGGCGGCGGTGGGGCGGGCGACGAGGGCGGTGTGCATGAACAGCGGCGGGAACGGCTGGCCGACGGGGGCGTTGAGGTCGAAGGGGACGGTCACACCAAAGAAGCAGCGGAACACCTCACGGCGCGGATAGCGGTGCGGCTCGGGAGTGAGCTGGTACAGAGTGCGCGCCACGTCGCGGAAGTACGACTTCCCGACAAGGTCGCAGTTGGTGATGTACACCCAGTCGCCATTGTTGATACCGACGTCGATGTAGTCCGCGATGTTCTGCACGCTCTGCAGCAGCGACACGTCGAAGCTCCACACAGCAGAGTCGCGCTTCTTGGCGAGATAGCAGACGGTCTGGAACGGGTCACCATCCTCCTGCACAAAGACGACCGGCGTACGGCAGTCGGAGTTGCGGATGGCGCGCTCCATGTAGTCCAGCGGCGCGAAGTCCGCCGGAAAGTCGGCGATCGCGCGGGCGGCCATCGTGGATGTTCAACTGATGCGTCGTTCTTGGAGGAGAAAGCTGTGCGTCGCGAGAAACGAATGAGAGCCGCCAGAGTGGAATGAGCGGGGGTGAGAGGTGGTGGTGGTGGTGGTGGTGGTGGTGGGGGGGGGCGTTGGAGAGGGGTCGGCAACGGTGGTGGTGTTGTAATGGGAGCAGCAGCGCCGGGCTGCGACTGACACGCGACGGAACAACAAAAAAGGATGAAGCGCTTCTTGGCCGTGAGCTGCCTTTGGAAATCACGGTTGTGTAAAGGCAAAAATCAAATTGCACCGAGGTCGTGAGGAATGGATGAGTGAGGACGGGCGGGGAATGCTTGTGTCAGCGTCGAGGTCCCAAGGCTGGGCATGCTCACCGCCATTGTTTCAACGTTGGGGGGCGGAAAGGGGCGAGACAAGTGAAAGTCGCAGCGGCGCTGGAGCGGACCGTCAACGCAGTATGCCACAGAGGAGACGGGGAACTGAGAGCCGTGAGGCGCGTCCTTTTTCCTGTGAGGACTCGATGTGCGACCTACATGTCGTAGCGACGCGCAGGTGCGCACTGAGAGCGCAAGCAGCATGCGCTGCAGGTCCTCCTCATCGACTTGCCGCCCAGCTCCATGCCGTGGGGGGTCGTGCCACGGCCAAGTGCGGTGCTCCTGTCTGCCTCTGCGCAGGTTTTCTCCTTTTCTTTTTCTTTCTCCGCACGACGCTGCTTAACTAATCGGGTCCATCCGGTACGCGCACCCGCCCTACGTGACACTCGGGAGTCCGGAGAGGAAAGGAGAGAGAGAGAGCGAGAAAGCCGAATAAAGTGCTTCCAAGGGCACGCAAGCCCCAACGCATCGCTGGCGCCTCGCACACGACGCGCCACAGTGTCTCCGCCCGACAACACAGAAGAAGGAGCCCGCCTGTCGGTGTTTTCCCGTTGTTGCCGTGTGCGGCCACGTGTGCGGGTGTGTGAGCTCCGCCCGCAGCGCTGTTCTGGTTTCCATTGGCGCAACTCCCGTTCGCACGGCAGCACGTGGCCGCCGCACATGCGTGAGGACTAGATGGAAGGAGAGGCGAGCAAGAGGAGCGGAGCGGAGCCAGGGAGCTGCGTAGAGGCACCGAGGAGCGGCTCCCACTCTTTCACGGTCCGGAAAATGCGAGAAAGGGTGTGAGTGAAGAGGAACGGAGGCGGTGTCTCTACAGGTGGCCAAACTCAAGTACCCGCATGCGGCGTAGCTCCTCGATGTTGCGCGCGCCGCAGGTGAACATGGAGACGCGCAGCTCGTTGCGCATCCGCTGGATGACGGCTCGTACCGCCTCGGGGCTCTCAAGCGCGGCGGCGAGGAACGGCATGGCGGCCGTGGCGTACTCGGCACCCATCATGAGCGCCTTGGCCACATCCAGGCCACTCCGGATGCCGCCGCCGGCGATGAGGTGCAGGTCTCCCTGAACGGCGAGCGGTGCGCTCTGGCGCAGGCAAACGTCAGTGGGGATGCCGACATCGCGGAAGACGTAGCCGATGTTTTCCTCTTCCACCTTGTACGGCTGGCGGCGGCCCTCGATCCAGGCCCATGACGTGCCGCCGCAGCCAGAGATGTCGATGTACTTAATGCCGCACGACTTGAGGGCCACCATGGCCTCGTAGTCGATACCGTGACCGACGCCCTTCACCACCACGGGAACCTTGATGTGCGGCATGAGCTGGCGCAGCTTCTTGATGAGGCCCTCGAAGTTTGTGTCGCCCTCTGGCTGGCACATCTCCTGCGTGTGGTTGAGGTGGATGCACAGGCCGTCGGCGTGCACCGAGTCGACGAGGTTGTTCACCTCCTTCGGGCCAAATCCGTAGTTCAGCTGCACAAGCCCAATGTTGGCGAGCATCGGCACAGACGGGCAGAACGCCTTCACGTCAAAGGTGTGCACGGCGGACGGGTACCGGTTGATGATGCGCATGCTGCCCAGCCCAAACGGGATCCTCTCCGCTTCGCACGCCTTGGCCACGTTCTCGTTGATGACGCGACCGTGCGCCTCGCCGCCAGTCATGGAGGAGACGAAGAACGGGAAAGAAATGCGCTTGCCCATGAACTCGCACGAGGTGTCGATCTTGTGCAGGTCAACCTCGGGGAGTGCTTTGTAGGGAATCGAGTACTTGAGCCACATCGAGTAGCCGCCCTTGTGCGGCTCGACACCCTTGTTCAGGCAGATAGCAATGTGGTCTTTCTTACGCTGCTGCACCGCAGCCTCGCGGTCTGTCTGCGTGGATGGCATTCTGAGCTCGGGGAAAGACCAAAGGCGGGAGGAAGAGCGGGGAGTGGGGAAAGGCGTTAGGGTCGCGGGTGTGGGGTGAGGGGCAGGATGAAGAAGCAATGGAATTGACGGTTCAGTTGTGGGGTTAGCGAGAGAAATGGAGAGACTAGGGATGCTCTGCGCGTCTGTAGTGGCACTTGCGGTCGGGGGGGGGGGGGGTTGGGTTGGGAAGGAAGGGTGAAGAGGCGGGAGTTGGTGCCGGTGCGCGCGTCAACCAGTGCGGGGAGGGGAGAAGGAGAAGAAGAAGAGGGGTTGGCAAAGCCAGCGTGGTAACAGTGCGCGGCGGGGGGGGGGAGTTGGGGGGTTGGCAGGGCACACCGAGCTCCCGGCGCACGGTGGTGGCCAAAAGCGCAAGCCGTGGGGGACGCCCGCTGTTGTCATTTTTGCTGTTGCTCATGCGGTGCTGCGTGGAGGGCAACGCAACAGGCATGCGCGGTCGTCTGCAGCACCGGTGCTGCTGCGTGCTCTATCCTTCTCTTTCGTTTCGCGTGGGGAGATGATGGGTGTTGCGGAGTTACTCGGGAATACTTTTTTTTTCCTTTCACGCAACCAAACCCGGAAAGCCTGTCACACGACTTTGCTGTTCCCCTCTCTTAGCTGATTCCGGCGTCCTTGCGGGTGCCGAGAAACACGACGTAGTCGTTGACAGCCTTCAAGGCTGTGGCAGCGTCGAGCGACGGGTTCGCAGCGTGTGCCTGTGCCGGATTTGTGTGCTTGGTCCGAGTCACCTCAGCGTGGAAGGAGAAGTCGACCGGTAGCTCAACCTTGAGCGTCGCGAAGAGCTCGGCGAAGCACAGCGCAGCGCCGGCCTCGTCCTCGTCGAGCCAGAACTGCTGGCGCTTCTTCTTGCCGTGCCGCAGTGGGGCGAAGCCGAGGCTGGCCATGAGGAAGCGCAGGGTCAGCGAACCCTTCATCGCGGTGAGGATTTCCTTGAGCCACATGATGCGCAGCTTTTGCAAGTAGATGCGGACGAGGTAGGCCATCTCAACCTCGAAGCCTAGCAGCAGCCGGCACAGCGAGGGGGTGTCGCCGGTATTGCACGCCGCGCAGAGAGCCAGGGCGCGGTTCACCGTCTCCCTGTCGATGTGGCGGCCCACACGGTCCGTCCCTTGCAGCTGCCCGTTTGTGAAGTGGATGAGTTCTGTGGAAAGCGAGTCGTACTGCCCGCTCAATGTGAGGTAGACGAGGCGGTACAGGAAGAAACTGCGCACGTCGCAGCGCGCGAGGTCGACTGCGTCCATGGTGTAGAACTGCCGCAGACCTGCCTGGCACTGGTTGAATTCGCCAATATCGCCCATCGCGAGGCAGAGCCGTGCGTGCACTTCGTACACCATCACTGTGAAGTCGTCAACAATGTTCTGCACGCGGAGGTCTTGCCGCATGCCCTTGAGCTGATCGCTGAGGTACTTCTGCGCGGCTTTCTTGCTCTCCGTAGCTTCCATGGCGCTGGCCCGCGCCGTGATGTGCGCGTAGGCGTCTTTGAGGACGGTGAGGGGGCGGATGTCCTCGACGAGGGGCTCGTAGCGCGTGTAGTTGCGCTCCAGCTCCGTCGATGTCCCCACAAACACCGGCGGGGCCGCCACGTCCGCCTCCCTGATGCCTGCGAGCTGGAAGAAGAAGGTCTTGTCCTGCGGGAGTGTCGCGACCTCTGTGGTTGCGGCGGCGCGCTTGGGGGCAGGTTCGTACGGCGCCTTCTCCACCGGCGCGCGCTTGACCGCTGCGGGCCGCGCAGCCGCTGAGTTCGCAGCCGCCCTTTGAGGCAGGGGAGCAGCAGCCGCGGGCGGGGGCGCGGCGACGGGGGCGGGGCCGGGGGCGGCCGTGGCGGAGATTGCGGCGGGCGCTGGCGAGGCGGCCTTGGCCTGGAGGCTCTTCGCGATGTTGAGCATCTCGACGAAGGTGACTTGGTGGTAGGTGCGCCGGCCGAGGGCGACCTCGCGGTCGTACAGGCTGAAGCCCTGGAGCACAAATGGCTTCAAGGGACCTGGCGCCCGCTTCACCGTCTCATCCAGCAGCGCCATCCGCGTCGCGTCAGGCCCGTTGATCGCCACCCCGTTGCTGGACGACGCCGTCGCGTGCTGGCGGCTTTCCTGCCACCACGCCGAGACGCAGTCTGGCGCGTTGGGCGGCATGACGGTCGCCTGCTTCGCCCAGGACACTGCCGTCACGCCGCCTGGCGCCTTAGCCGCCTCCTCGACCACGTGCAGCGCCCATCGCTCGTACCGCTCTCGCGTGGCGTCGGAGGCCTGCGACCGGGCCAGGAAAGACACACGCATGAGCCAGTCACGCAGCGGTTTGTGTGCTGCTACGCCGTGCGCCTGCAGGAACCGCTCCGTGAGCACGTCCCGATGATTGCTCATGCGTCGGCGCCGAGGGCAAGAGCTGAGAGAGAGATAGAGAGGTGGGGGGGGGGTAGGGAGTGGGTGATGAGCACCTTGGAGATGCGAAATCCGTCCGTCTCTGCGTGCCTGTATGCGTGTAAGTGTGTGCCTGAGCGTTGGTATTATGCAGCTGCTCACTCGTTGTGCTTGTGTGACTTGAGAGCCTGCTTCTATATGGAGACAGGGCCCTGCAACAGGGTTGACTTTTGAAGCGACTCTAGAGGGGGGGGGGGGAAGTCAAGAAGAAAAAAAGTAGGCGATGGTGAGTCGGCTCTCGAAAAACTCGCTTGCGCCGTGCGCATGACCGGGCGAGGCGTGTAAGTGCACCCGTGTACTGCATGGAATTCCGTTTTGGCGCCGCAGCGTCACGTCTGCAGCGGGGGCACGAGGAGAGCGAAGTGAGGGAGGCGTGATGGGGTGCTGGTACTTCGCTTTGCCGTGGCGGACCACCTGAAAAACACGGCACCGCTGAACGCGACCCCCTACACCGTATCCGTTTCCATGTCGCGGTGCGTCGGAGCGGTGTGATCGCCCAAAATAGTAAAGGGCATTACAAAATCTTTTCTCCATGACTGTCGATTCTTCCGGCTTTCAGTGACTTCTCGAGTGCGTAGGCCCGGGGCTCGCGCGGACCACTACCTCGCCTACTCGTTAGCTGTCCTTAGCATAATCTGGAGAACGTCCTCGTCTTCCAGCTCGTGGGCAATGCCGACGCGCTGCGGCTGGTGCTTGGCGCTGGTCCCCCACACAAGCGCGTACTTGAAGCGTGAGGCGATGTCCTTGTGGATGCGCTTGCAAATGTGCTCAACGCTGGAGTCGCGCTTCACGACAAAGGGCTTTCCAAAGTCGGGGTGCTCGCCGTGTTTCTTGGTGTAGATGCGGATGATGTTGAGGTGCTCCCAGACCTCGTCGATGACCTCGTCAACGTTGAGGTCCCAGTGCAGCGACAAGACGACGGAGTGAGGCAGGCGACTGAGGCGGTCCATCTCCTCCATTGTGATCATGTCGATCTTGTTGTAGACGTAGAGACACGGCATGTACTTCCGGTTGCCCTCAATCACGTCGATGAACTGGTCGACTGTGATGTCCTCGCGCAAGGCGACGTCGGCGTTGAAGATGCCGTAGTCCTTCAGCACCTCCTTCACCATCTGCTCCGACACCCCTTTCGTCTGCGGCACCGTGGAGCTGTAGCTGACCGTGTTCATGCTGCACGACGCCTTCTTCTTGAATGTCACGTTGGGAAAGCGCTCGTTGAGGCGAATGCCCACGGACTCGAGCTCGTTCTCGATCTTCGACCGCTGCGCCTCGGCCTTGGCGGCGTCCAGCATGAGAATAATCATGTCCGCCGTCCGCGCCGTCGCGATGACCTGCCGCCCGCGGCCCTTGCCTTCCGCCGCACCCTCGATAATGCCGGGCAGGTCGAGAATCTGGATCTCCGTCCCCTTGTGCATGAGCTTGCCGGGAATGCACGTCAGCGTCGTGAACTCGTAGCCAGCGGCCTCACTTTCCGTTTGCGTGACGCGCGACAGGAACGACGACTTGCCGACTGACGGAAAGCCGACCAGAGCGCAACGGACGTCTCCGCTCTTGCGGACGTCAAAACCGTCGCCGCCCTTCGCGCCGGCTGCGCGAGCAGCGTTCTCGAGCATCTCCGTCTTGATGCGGGCCAGCTGGCCCTTGAGGCGGCCAACATGGTACTCGGTTTTCTTGTTCTTTTGCGTCCGGGCGATCTCGTCCTCAATCGCCTTGCGGCGCTCGAGAAGTCCCATGATGTCGCCACGACGCCGTTACTGCGGATACGAGCACTGGTGCCAACGAAAATAACACGGGCGATGAGAAGCAGTGGTGCGTTTGGGGGGGGGGGGGGACAAACAAAGAGGATTGCTTGTGGTTATGTGTGTGTGTCTGTGTGTGCGGGAGGCGCCCGAATAGTGCGGTCCGTGTGAGCACGGCGAGATACTCCCACGATGTCGCACACTGGGCCCGCCACACGCGACACGTTGAGAGAGCAGCTGTAGAGGTGCGTAACCCCTGCATGGTAAGGAGGGGGGGGGGAACAGAAAAAGAGGGGAGAATGAGTGAGTGTTCACGGGAACGCAGAGGTCGACATGTGCCATCAACGAGTACACGTGTAGTCCAGAAGCAGATCGCCACGGGTGGGGCGGTGAGGATGAAGGAAACAGCAACAAAAAGAACAGCGAGGGGCAATGCGGGGTGGAGGAGGTCGCAGAGGCCTCTGTGTGCTCGTCAGTGAGCCGCAGGAGTTGCACCCACGCGCGGTGATGTCGCCTGCGAAGCCGCGAACTAGCGCGTTGGGATGGAAAACACACACACACACAAAGGGCGGGGCGAGGCAGGTGCAACATGGCTGCAGTGCGGTGTCGTGCGGTGCTTCCCCACCCTTGTAAAGCGGCGTCGCGGCGCGGAGGGCTGCTAGCGCCACAGCATACTGGAAGTGACGTGTCCATTTCTTCTTTGTTTTTTGGGGTCACGCAACGGTGTCACCTTTGGTGGGCGGTGGGGGGCCAGGCGCCGGGGCTGCGATGCCCCAGAAGCACTCCAGCGGCACAAACGAGAACTTCGTGGCCTCGGCCCGCACCGTCGGGTTGGCAAGGACCTTGGGGATCCAGTGGCTGTCGATGATCTTCTTCAGCTCCTGCGCCGTGTAGGCGAGCGCGCGACGCCTGCGCAGCGGTGTCCATGTCATGTACGGAATCTGGCCCGTGCGTGGTGCCCCTTTACGGTGCTCCTCCAGCAGGGTGAAGAGAATGGTGGAGAAGTAGTGGATGCCGTCCTCCACTGAGACGGCTGCCGTGGCCGCCGTTGGTGCGGCGCTCCCTCTGCTGGAATCGCCGTCCACGTCGATGTTGTCGTCTTCGCCGCCGTGGGCGCGGTGGCCGAAGGTGAGGCCTGAAATGCTGGCCTTGTCCTCCGACCACGGCTGCGTGCCGTGCGAGTCACAGATGTAGAAGCTCCACGCCTCCCGGTAGCGGCTGCGCGACCCCTTCGCGATGTCGTGCTCCACCGCAAAGATGGAAACGGTGTAGTCACCAGACACGATGACGTAGCCGTACACGGGGTGGGCGCCGTCGCCGGAGCGGGTGCGCTTGCGGGGGGCACACATGGCGTGCAGCAGCTCCACGGCGCGGTTGGCCTGATTGTAGAAGACGACCTCGAACTCATCAGCGCTCGCCTTACTCGGGAAGAAGTCGCGCAGGTGGAGGCAGCTGTTGAGGTCGCCGATCGTTGGCCGCGTGCGCTTTTGCGGCCAGCACGGCAGCGTCAGCTGGTGCATCCACGCTGAGATGTAGAGAAGGTAGTTGACGGTCGAGAGGGAGCAGCACTCGCCCAGCATGGCCGCAAAGCCAAGGGACGACAGCAGCACTGCAGAGAGCGTCGAAAAGGTCTGACAGCAGTCGCACGTGAGCGGCGGCAGGATGCCCTTCATGCGCCCCGTGCGTGCGTTGAACTGGGACTTGGAGCCCTGGATGCAGACCAGGACATCCTGCTTCACAAAGTCTGGCTTGCCATCTCGCACGCACACGATGTCGGCGAAGGTGAGGTCCGTGAGTCGGCCTCGCAGCCGCTCCTGGCGCTCCTGCTCGCGTACTAGGCGCCGCGAGCCCCGCGCGCCGTCGTCTTGCGCAGGAGAGGCGCACGGAGAGGAGGATGGGAGGGCGGAGAGCCGGGCAGCGTACTCCTGCTGCGGCCCACTCATGACATGCCAGGTTGCTGCAGCTGCTGATCAAGGTGGTGCCGGCACAACACGCAGGTGTGTCCAAGCCTACTTCGCCACTTTTTTTTTCTTTATTTACAGCTTGTAAGGACGTGTGCGTTCGTGTGCGCGCGTAAGTGAGCGCGGGTCTGCGCTGCACACGCGGCCACAGAACAGAGAAACGGCGAGGGCAGAGGTTTCGTTTGGATGGGGAAGCCGCGGGAGAAAGAGTGGAGTTAGAGGGAGGGAGGGAGGGAGGGGGGGAGGGGGCGGAGCTTTGAGAGTGGTACACGTCGAGACGAAGGCCTGCAGAAGCGAGAACAGGCGCTGTTGTGGGCATAGGAGAAAAAGCAGTGGGAGGGGGAGAAGCAGCAGCAGCAGCGGCAGCGCCGGCGTAGCAGGGACGTGCGGCGGTGCAGTTGCAGCACACGTGCACGCGTGGCTGCGATGAGAGCAAAGCCGCGGGGAGAAGCTGGCGATTGTCACTGGAGGGCTGCTGCCGTGCCGCCGTCTCTTCTCCCAGAGAGGAGGAGGATCAATGACGCGCCCCGTCGGAGCCCCTCAAATGTGGAGAGGGAGAGAGGGGGAGGCCCTCCTATACTGTTCACGGGAGGGGGGAGAACGAGGAAACCTACTGCAGCGTCGCTCAGGGGCTGCGCGGGGCAGCGTCAGTCCGCGCGCGTGCGCGCACTTATGCGCCGTCTTTGTGTTTTCATGCTGAACTTCTATTCAGTCGTCGTCTGTCGTACCCTCCCAGCGGAAGAGCAAATAACAAGGACCGTTGTTACGATGAACGGCGCACCCAACAGCTTACAGACCCACGCCCGCCTGCACGTATCCAGGTGCGAAGGCGAGAGGGCCCTCGCCCACTCCCCCCCCCTTTCGCGACCGGGACTGTGCGTCATACAAGAGAACAAACAAACCAATGCCAGTGCACCAAGCAAAGCACACACAAGCAGTTGTGCAGGGGGCCTCACAAGCGAAGCGGGCGCGTGGCCTGCCGCGAGGACCTCGTCACTTCTTGCCGCTGCCGAGCGCCACCTGGAGCCGGTCTACGAGCGACCGCTCCTTCTCCGGCGCGCCATCCACAAGCATCGCCTTCGGCGTGCGCCAGTCGGGGTCGCCGACGACGATGACGGTGTCCGAGACCTGGATGACACCCTCGTCGCTGTTCCACTCGATGTACGGGTACAGCCGCAGCAGCTTCAAGTACGCGTCGACGGCGGCGATTGGGGTGTCGTTTGTGATGGCGTTGAAGTGCTTCTCGCGGTTCGACTCGGCGTTCTTGAGCTGCGTACTGGCGTGCTTGAAGATAGACTTGTCGCGCCCCGCGTGCATCGACGGCAGCTCGCTGAAGCTGTCGAGTGCCGGCGGCAGATGCGTGCCTTCCTCCGCGTTCGAAATGTGGAACTCCTTGATGTACGGAGTGCGGATCAGCTTCATGCTTGTCTGATCGTCGCGGATCAGCAGAAGCACAATAATGCCCTCCTTGGGGTTGTAAGTGAAGATGGTGCCCTCCACCTTCGTGTCGTCGATGAGGGTCACCGTCATGTAATACCCCACGGCGTCGTCCTCCTTGATGATGCTCATGATGACCAGACACGCGTAAAAGCGGAGCAAGAAAAGAGCAAGGTGGTGCCTTCTATCGGGTGCGTACGAGGGAACCAGTGCAGGTGCGCTGTGAGGCGAGCGATAAAAAAAAAAGGAACGAGCTTCTCGTGTGTCGAGGCGCGAGAGGAGGCGGAAGGAGGGGGGGGGGGGGCGTAGCGGGAAGGGAAGAGATGCCAGCGGATCAGTAGAGGTTTTGTAAGCGCACAGCGGTGCGACGTAGCTAGCTCCACCCTGCCGCGCGCGCGCAAGTTGGGCGCCTGCACACACACACACACACACACACAAACGAACACACACTCACACGCAGTTGTAGATGAAGAGGACGCGGATGGAGTTGCGCGACGGTTCCTCCACCTCCGTGACGGCGCAAACGTCGCCGTTTTTTTCTCTTTCTTTGGCCGAGCGCAGGAGCGGGAGGAGACGTGGCACGGAGCCGATTGCCCTGTGCAGAACTTCAGGCTGCTGCTGCACCTTCTCTGCACTCCACATGCAGAAAGCGAGGACCTCGGAGAGCGGAGTAGAGGGGGGGGGGCGTAATAGGTAGAGGGCGACGGTAGCGAAGACAGCGAAGGAGCTCATGCCGTCTCTGCCTCCTCTCTCTGTGTGTGAGAAGAGGACGGAGTGTTTCCGCTTTCACGCACTCAAGCAGCCGTGTGACGCCCAGTTGCGCGCCTCTTTCGTCGTGGCCCGTCATCGGCATCGGATCCACAACCACCCAGCACACACATTGGACAGGTTCGCGAACAACGCAGGCTCAAGCTTCGACCAAGTCTGCCGTCACGGCAGTACACGTAGCCATACAACGTCGTGACGATCTCGCGGCGCTCGCACCAGCACACGCCGTCACGGAACGCACTCTCTCTCTCTCACACGCACATGGACAGACCCATCACGACGAACACGCTCAACGCGCTAGCTACTCTTGCGCACATATACAAGCTCACACAGGCACAGAATCACACTCGTTCCCACGCAAGAAGACCCTCTCTGCCGCCCACAGGCGACAGAGACGGCGCCAAAGCAAGACTGTGAAGAGGGAAAAGAACAAAACACAGAGGAGAAGGGCGAGAACGGCGCGCGTCGCGGCCGCAGAGGGGAGCGCAGCGGCACGCGCTTGCGGAGAGGGGCACGTGAACCTCACGGCACGTACTGGTACGCCATGCCCTTCCTAGCATAGATGAAGATGCCCTTGCTCTTGGCGTGCTTGATCAGCTCGCGACCCGGGGCGGCGTTAGTGCCGAGGAAAAGGTGCACCGGCTTGTCGAACATGGCCTCGTACATGAGCTTTAAGTGGCGGTGCCGGTCCCCGTCGGACGGCTGCTTACACCAGTCTCGCAGAAACTGCGCGGCACCGGAAAGCCCGTTCACGTGGGACGGCGTGAGTATGTTGTGGCACGTGACGAGCGCCGCCGCCTTTTCGCACTCCATGAGGCCGTCAAAGGAGATGAGCGGCGCCACCTTGTCCTGGTTCTTGAGGTTGAAAGCGGTCCGCACCTCGTGGTCCGCAATGGACTTGAAGGCCAGTTTGTAGTCGGCGGGCTCCAGGCGGTCCGACATCTTGAACGGCGAGCCGGCGCTGTTACAAATGGCGGACATCACGGCGTACCCGATGTTGGTGCGGGCCCGGCGGGCCAGCAGTTGGTACTCGTTGTCTGGCTTGTGCAGCTCCACCAACTCGCTCCACGAGTCGACCGCGATTGGCTGCCCCACAGGGTGCAGCGGGGGTATGCGGCCACTGTACTGCTGCATGACTGCCTGCTGGGCGGGTGTAATCACCTCGAATACAAGCGACTTGGCTTCGTAGGCGTCAAAGACGCGGTTGTGCAGCTTCTGCTGCGACACCTTTCCAGTTACGTCGCGCAGTCGCACCACAAGGGTCTGGAGGTTTGTGTGAAGGAGTGACATGCCGCACCCTCGCCGCAGCGTCGCGTCACAGGAAGAGGGAGGGTAGAGGACGGCACAGCTGTCAACGAGGGGAGGCGGTTGGGGGATGGGGTTCTACGTAAGCGACGGTTGTACAAACGCGGTCGGCACAGTGCGTGCGAGTGCAAGCAAGCACGGGCGCCGCAGGCGGTGACCGGAGGCGCGCACGCAAGCGAGAAGGGAGGGGCGGGGGAGAGCGGGGTAAGAAGCGTACGCCGTGTGAGTGGAAAGTACTACGAGAGCGAGGCTACGTGGGGCGGAAAAGGGTGTCCATGTAGAAGTCTGTGTCTGCGGATCTGTGTGCGTGCGGGGAGGTGGTGTGTGTGCGTGTGTGTGTGTGTGTGTGTGTGTGTGTCGACGGTGGCGTCGGTAACAGAGATGCCGTGTCGGAGAGGGTGTGAGGCGGCACCGGGACACGTAATGGCGAAAGGAACGAATGTGGCAAAAGAGTGCAGAGAGCAGCGGCGGCGATTGGGGGCTGTCTGTCGTGGCAGAGCCGCGGACGCGCCTCGCAGTGCTGCTGCGGCTTCACGCAGCGCCACACCCCGCTGACAGCTGCACGCCTTTCATCAACGGTAGGGAAGCCTGGAAAGGTGCTTGGCCGGGCCCGTCACCGGGGGGATTGCGTTGCTGCCTTCTCATCGTACAGTGGGCTGAGTGTGGAGTGTGCAGTGTCAAGATGAGGAGGAGCCGGGTGTCCGTGCAGACGTGGAAACAGTCCAGTGAAGCAGGTGCGTGAAGCCCGCCCAGCTTTGTCAGAGACGGTGGGGAAAAGAAAGCGTTGCACCCCTCCCCCCACAGCCTCGCAGGCATCGGAGTGAATCAGCGAGGTGGAACAGCTGAGCAAAGGCGGTGGCGCATCTCAACAAGGGGAGACGACGGGGAGGAGGAGGAGGGGAGGGGCCGTCTCGGAGTGAGAGCGTGCAATAGAAAAGGAGGAAGGAGTAGGCAAGACGCACACACGCACAAAAAACAACGACAACAATTGCGGACACGCAAGACTTCGCAGGAAGCTGAGTACGCCGAGAATGTAAGGGACATGCGGATACATGCACGGGGCGGAAGCGGCGACAAGAAGGCAAAAGGGAGGAGGGGAAAAGGCGGAAGAGGCGGGCGGAGAGAAGCGAAATGGAAGAGGGGGGGGGGAGGTGGGGGAGGAGGAGAGAGCGCGATAGACGGGAGACCCGCTGGTCACCTTGCTCTCGCTTCTCCTCTCGTTGACTCTCGTCGATGTCTATGAAGGCCGAACGCGCAGAGAAAAAAAAAAAGGGTGCACTGGCTGGGGAAGGTGTCGCCTCGGCAAGCGTGGAAGGTTGCGCTCTGACAAAGCCGATGGAGCGAGCGGCCCGCTACAACGGAAGCAGCTGCGCCCCCTTCGAGGTGGTGATGGCCATCCAGTCCTCGTTCTGCGCGCGCCGCCACGCTACGTTGTTGATGGGCACGTTGCACTGGCACAGGAGAATGGAGCGGCCCTTCTCGGCTGTGGCCTCCCACACACACGCGAGCCCGTCCTCGCCGACGGTGCAGATGTTCTGCGCGTTCTGCGGCGACCAAGCGAGGCTGTTGATTGAGAGTCGGTGCCGCTCCGATAACTGCGATGCCGGGACGGTCGGGTAGCGCATGTCGATGACGACCGCGTCTGGGCTGTCGATGCCAAACGTGGCAATGAAGTACGGGTCGAACTGGTTCCAGGCGAGCCGCAGGAGCGGCGACAAGCCTTGTGTCTCATAAAGGATGGTGCAGTGGTCCATGTTGCGCAGGTCGAAGAAGCGCACAGACCCGTCAGCGCCGCAGCTCGCGAATGTATGCGCGGATGCAAAGGCGATGTCGTACACGTCCTTGTCGTGTGCGACCAGCTTCGTCTTCTGCGCGCCGGTCTCCACGTCCCAGAGCGTGACGGTGGAGTCAATGCTGCAGCACGCCACGGTGTTGATGTCGTCGCTGTTCCAGTCGCACGACGTCACGGGGGAGCAGAAGTCGTTGGGCTTCGCGCTGTCGAAGACGCGCTTCATGGTCACCTTGGAGTCGATTGTCTTTGCCTTGATGGCCTGGTTGGCGTCGCCGCGGGCCGAGGAGGTCTTGTCCGCCTTCGGTGGCCCCTCCGTGATCTCCCAGAGGCGCAGGTAGTCCGCTGTGGTGATGACGACGTCGGACTGCAGGGGGCGTGGCGGGAACATGACCTTGGTGGGCGGGTAGCAGTGCTCCCACGAGGCGCGGCACACAATTTTGTCATCCTCGTTCTTTTCGACGATGTCGACGTAGTTGCGGTAATCCTTGATGTAGGAGGAGACGGCGAGCCGGAAGGGCTTGTCGGGCTGGTTCGCCCATGACAGCCCGTTCGCGGCCCATGACGTGGCGTAGGAGACGTCCTTGCTGCTGTCCGCAGCGTTTTCCTCCACCGCGTCATGATGCTCCATTGACACGCTTGCGGTGCCGCAGTGCGGCGAGTGGAGCAAACAAACAAAAAGGGGGGCGAAGAAGGCTTGTGAAAGAGGTCGAGCGAGGGAGAACACGGGGCTTGAGGGAGGGGGGGGGGAGGGGGCAAGGCGCAGAGTGAATGAAGAGCGAGTGGTGGCACGTAGTGGTAAAGGGCTGCGCGAGTAATGGTGTCGGGGTGGTAAAGGGGGAAGATGCACCGGGGTAGGGAAGTCGGTGTCCGCAACAGCAACAGCAGCAGCAACACACGAATACACGTACAGCGACAGGGAACAAAAGCACGTAAAAAAAAAAAGGAGAAGCCACCACAATGCTAGCAGGGCGAAGCGGAACCGTCGACGGACCAACAACGCCTCTGCCGTTCTTGAGTGTGGTGAAGAAGGAGAGAGAGGCACAGAGCAGGGGTGGGGGCTTGGGGTTTGGGTGTGTGGGCGGCTGCAGCGCTTTTAAGAAGTGCGGCGGTGTGCACGTAGCGCGGAGTGGGAAAGCAAGCAGAATAGCAGTATGGCAGGCAACGCTGTGAGGAGGTGTGCGCAAAGCGGTGCGACGAGGACGCTGGGGCTGCGCACACCGAGGATGTTGAAAAACGCGAGGGTGGCGTGAAGACGAACGTGAGAGCCGAGCGGCCTTGCGGTGGCTTCTACGCCGGGCGAGGGAGGTTTCCTGCGTGCAGGAGTGGGGGAGGGGTGGGGGGCGAAAAAGGAGTAGTGGATGCCGGCAGGAGAGCAGGCAAGAGAGGCTTGAAGAGGAGGAACGAGGGTGCACTCGTGGGGTAATCGAAGCTGCACGCTGATTGGCGGGTCTCTGGGTGAAGCAATCCAGAGGGTACGCTCGCGAGCGGTAAAGGCGTCACTGAGGAGCAACTCTGACACGGGGTCGGCGAGAGGCGGGGGCGACCTTTCCGTTGCGTCCAGGTTTCGCGGCCGTCCCCCGAGGAGGCCACGTGACACACAAGTTCGTGTGCAACTCGGCATCCTTTTTTTTTTTCTCCCATGCTTGCTCTGTTAGCGCTCTATGTACATTTCACCAGCAAAAAGGGAATCAGCGTTGCCTCTCTCTACGCGCGGACATGCTGAGACGCAGGCGACACCAAAAGGAGGGCGCGGGCGAGAGGCGGCCGAGGCACGCACGACGCACTGACGCCGCCGTTTCGCTTGCGCGGCACGCGGAGCTCTTCTTTCTTGTCGTTTTTCTCTCTAAGGAACACCCAGCTGGCACAGGCCTGGGTGTGCTTTCGCTGCGCAGGGCTGCTGCAGCGAAGTGCTACTGGCCCTGGCTACTCAGCTGCTTCTTGAGCGAGTCCACCTCGGCGCGAAGCCGCGCGTTTTCCTGCTGCAGCGCTTCGTAGTCGGCCGAGGACGCGCCGCCGAGAACGCGCTTGATGTAGTCAACCGGGTCTTCCGGCTTCTCTTCCTCCTCGTACAGGTTCACGAGAACGCGGGTGAGGGCGTCCACCACCTGCGTCGACTCGAGGTACTTGCGGAACTCCTCCTTCTTGGCTTCGCTGGAGCGGTAGGACATGGCGGCGGGTGTGTAGAAAAGAGAAAGGGATGGGGAGGGGGATAGGGCGGTCTTGAGGGGGGGGGAAGCTGACAGCGGCAAGCACGGCGCAACCCTTCCGGGTTCTGTGCGGGTGCGGTTTGGCAGGGGTGAGGGCGGACAGACGTGGGGAAGGCCTGGTCGGTGGAGGAAAGCAGCGAGTGTGTCTTGCGGCGAAGCTTGAAGGTTGCTGGAAAAGAGGAAAAAAACCAGAGGGCACGTTCTTGTGGCGCAGTTGGAAAACGGAAAAACACGCACCGGAGAGAAAGAAACCGCCCGCGTGTGTTCGTGTGTTCGTGATGGCGTGCGAGTGAAGGTGAAGGGGCTCAATTGGCAGAGCTGCAGATAGGGATGGGCATTCAGGGACAAAGCACTGGGACGCCGAAAGGCACCTACGACTCTGCTGACGTACGTCAAAGCGAAGTGCTGCTGAACATTCTGCGCTCGCGAGTCCAGTCCGATGCGCCTGGGACTCTGCTTTGCACCTACCGGCCTTTCTCAAATGTGACACGGTGCCATCTCGGCCCCCTCGTCAGCTGCCGAGGCGGCGTAGGCGGCCGCACACCCGCGCGTGTCATGCGCAAACTGCCGTTTGCTGAGTGCTGTTGAATGTTGCTTTGTTGCCCAGTGAAAAGAGCGTCGATTCGCCACGGCATCACGTGTGTTTGTGTGCAGGGTGAGGGAGGGTGCCGTGCAATGCTCAGTGAAGAAAAGCCTACCTCTTCCCCCCCCCCCGCAACCGCTGGGCCACAGCCATCGACCAGGCGGAGCCAGAGAGTCGACAAAAAGGCTCGGGCAAGTCAGGCGCCTACGCGTACACGTAGTCGCTGACGAGATCCACAAAGCGGGTGCGGAAGCTGCTGTCGTCAAAAGAGAGGACGTGCTCGCGCCCCCGCTGCTGAAAGCGCGCATAGCGCTCCGGCTCGCACAGGCGCATCTCGCAAATTGCAATCATCGCGGCGGCGTACTCGTCGCGTGAAACGGCCAGAAAGCCCAAGTTTGGCGAGTTGACGATGTCCAGCTCGACGCCACCGCTTCGGTGGCCGAGCGGAATGCAGCCTGCCGCCAGGTACTCCAGTAGCACAATTCCAAAGTGCTCATCGCGCATCGTGTGCAGTCCAATGACGCACCTGCCGAGCTCCGCCCGCACATCGGCGACCGCTGCGTTCACTTTCACCTCGACGCGCTTGTCGATCCCAAGCTCCCGCGCACGGGCCTCCAGCTGCGTCACCCGTGCCCGGTCTTCAGCGTTGCGGGCACCGCCGATCATGACGAGCTGGGCGTCGGTTGGCAGCCCAGGTAGCGCGGCATGAAACGCTTCCAGCTGCAGCAGGTGGTTCTTTTCGGGGCGGAACTGTCCCACGCTGACGATGCGGTTGTTGCGCTGCCGAGGCGGCTTCGAGGCGGCGGCGAAGCGGGTCACATCGCACGGGGCGTACAGTCGGGTGCACGTGCGCGGCCAGAAGAGTGACTGGATGTGGTTCTGCGTCCACGACGAGTTGGTTAGCACCACGTGCGGAAACCACCCCATGCAGCGGTACAAAAGCGTGAACGCCTCATAGTACACCACTTTGGCGCAGCGAAGCACCGGGTTACGCGCCACGGTAGCCGCGTTGTTGTGACTCACCTCCCCGCTGCGCACACGCTGCGTCATGGCGGAGGAGATGACCGGGTAGTGCGTGTAGGAGAGCACCGTGCAGCCAGCCAAAACGCGAAGAAGGGGGTAAACAAAGGGCACCCCCACCGTCTCGACCACCACCGGCGTGGCGGCGTTCGCGACGGCGGCCTCGAAGAAGAGCGCCATGCCGCCGAAGAAAGTCTGCAGTAGCAGTGTGAGATGCGGGTACGCGTCGCCGCTCGTCCAGCGGGTGACGGATCGACGCAGGTACACCAGGCGCACGGGGCGCATCAGCGTAATGTTGAACTGCGACTTTACCAGGCCCAGGAGATGCTGGTCCGACGCCGTGGTGGCTGACGGGTACTCGTTCGTGAAGACGACGTACTGCCGCTCCACCCCCCGCGCGAGGTCGGCCTGCTGCAGTCCATCGAGAGCCACCCACAGCACCCGCTCCCCTCCACCACCAGCACCGGCAGCGGCGTGCAAGAAGCCGACCGTGTTCTTGGCGTGCACGCGTGACTTGTGACGGCACACGACGCACACCGTCGCGATGATGATGATGAGAAGCGTGAGCATGACGCGTGAGCTGCTACACTGGCGCGCGGCTGTGCGACGTTGCGTGGATGCGATCTCTTCTGCGGGGGACACGTAGAGTCCGGGTCGGGGTGCGTGCCGAACGTCGCGAGAGAAGGGGGGGGGAGGGCGATGATGCGGAGACGGGGGGGGGCGGGAGATGCGAATCGAGTAAGCGGCGCCGCGCCAAGACAAGCGAGCTGTGACTGCCCTTGCTGGCCACCCGGCGAAGTCGAACGCAGGGAATGGGGGTACTGAGTAGGCGACGCACCTGGGGTGCTGGGCGTGTGATGCACTCAAAACGGCATGTCTGACAATGACATCGGAAGCGAGTCTTCACGCACTCCAGAATGTCCAGCGCTTTTTTTCTTTGCTTCTGCTGCCTCGCTCTTCTCTTTTCTTGGTAGCGCGCTCGTGCAATTCACTTCTTGGAGCTACTCGGGAGCGGTGGAGCTTGCTCCTCGTACGCAAACCCGCGCAGAAGCCCGCGGGGCGCCGCGCGGTTGGTGGGGCGGCTCCTACCCTCCACATTGGCCTTGACCCCCTGGTCGTACTGGCACGTGCTGCCGCGTGCGCTGATGCGGCCCCACGTGATGGCGTGGCCGACCCTTGTCGAAGCAGAGGTTGGAGGACGCACCTTCCACCGGTTGCGCAGCGGGGAGCTCCTCACAATGCCACGAAGCATCGCGGAGTGCAAGGACGACGGTGTGAGAAGAGGCAAACGTATGTGCGCCGCCAAGCAGGCTTTTGCTCAGGTTTCGCGAGGACAAACAAAACCCTCTGCCAAGCAGGAGAGACCGTGGAGAAAGCACCGCAGTCCTCAGTCACTCTTCCGCATGTGGCGGCGGATGGCGGCGCGCTCTTCGAGAGACACAGCAGCAGGCACGCGCGTCTTGGGCGCTTGGCGCCAGAGGTACACGAAGAGCCCGCCGACGAGAACGATGTGCACCAGCACAAGCACCACCGCCAAGAGACCTGCGCTGGAGTCAAAAGAAAGCTGCATTCGTGAAGGCGTCACAGAGGAGACGCACTGGTACCTGTTCTGCGTGCGGTGGCGAGTCTACAAGCGTGCGTGTGTGTG
The DNA here is from genome assembly GCA_030849075.1 of Zelonia costaricensis. Classification (NCBI taxonomy): domain Eukaryota; phylum Euglenozoa; class Kinetoplastea; order Trypanosomatida; family Trypanosomatidae; genus Zelonia; species Zelonia costaricensis. Next base: position 30,987 of record JASAOO010003399.1, on the reverse strand, counting down.
ATTTCACTGTGTTTCCTGGCGTTGTGTTCGAAATGCGGGTGCGGTGGAGTTGAGGGTGGAAACTTGCAGCGTTGCGTGGCTGAGCTGGGCAACTCCCACATCAAAACGAGAATACGTGTGGCACGCCATTGCACGCGGCAAAGACGCCCGCATACATACTCTCTTTTTCCTCCGTACTCATCACGAGTCCCTGCCCTGAAATGCAAAACTCTCTTTCTTTTTGTTTTGTGCGTGTGTGTGTGTGTGTGTGTGGGGGGGGTCATCCTATTGCGTGTGTGCGGACGTCGCGTTCCAAGGACAGGGTGAAGGAAGATAACGTCGAATAGGTGAGGAGCTGAGGGCAGCAAGACTGCGTGGCTGTGCTGATGGGCCCGGCAAGGAAAACTGCAAAGAACCGCAGCGCCCTTGACACTGGTTGTGGTGACCCCGAGTGCACTTGGCCTGCTTGTGAGCACCGCACGCCCACTCTAACAATCGCGTAAACACACGGGCAAACATATACAGACGCCTTACCGCCCCGAGCCCTGGAGCAGCGTCGCACCAATGCAGCCCATCGTGGCAGAGGTAACGTCCAAGCTGGAGGAAATCCGCGACCGGAACAAACGAGCAGAAAAAAGGTCGGCAGCCTGCGCGAGCACGCGGATGATTGCCACTCCATGTCGAACAGGTGAGGAGAGCAGATGGTGTCGTCGTCGAGGCTTCGACGCCTCAGACGCATTGCGCGACAGCACCAGGAAAAACAAGGAAATGAGCATGTAGGCACACGCACACAAACAAAGTGGAGCGGCGCTTGGGTCGCGCGCATGAAGGTTGCGCGGCTGTCCCCTTCCCTTCCGCGCGTGTATACACGCATGCCACGCCACGAGCGCCGCCCAACGCCATCACCTTCAGAGGCCGCCGCCACGGTCCGTGATTCTCGCCGCGCGGCCCCTTCACAGCAATTGGTACTCAGAAGCAGAAGACAGCGCACCACCAAGGTTGGCGACCCGCGAAGACCCGCACGCAGGCGTGCGCGGCCGGCAAATAATCCCCCATTCCGTCCGTTGCCGCTCACATGACACACTGCCTCAAAGGAGGAGTGACAGCGACAGCGCGAGAACGGGCAGCCACCGCGGCCAGCGCGCAACCGGCAGTCCGGCGGCGCTGTCGCGGCCAAAGCACGGCGTCTTCTCGTAGTCGTAATTTGGGTCGTCATCGTCGACGATGACGAACTGGAAGTCCGGCATGCTTTGCGCCACCATCGAGAGCATCTCCAGTGCCGGATCAGGCGAGTCGCGGTAGGCCACAGACGGAATAATAAGCTCGTTCGTCGCCGTGCACGTCGAGGACGGCGTCTGGAAGGTGGCGGAGGTGATGTTGAAGACGGGCGTGGACATGCAGGAGCTCACAATGACGCCGCACTCGCCGTAGCGGGAGCCGTCGTTGCCCCACAGCCCCTCGAGCGAGCCCTCCTTGCCGTATAGGAAGGAGCGGCAGATGCGCCACGTCTGTTCCCCCGCCACGGAGTTCTTTGACGGCGGGACGACGCCGCCGTCAACGATGTCGCCCTTGACGCTCTCAAAGCGGTACGACGGCTCCTGCGGGTCGCAGGGGAGGCAGAGGTACTCGCGCAGGGCGTACAGAGAGGCGTAGACGCGCTGGCTTCCAGGCACGCACCCCTGCCCGTTTGGCACCAGCGCCGTGTAGGCGTTTTGAATGTCCTGGTCAAAGCCGGGAAGGCAGCAAGCTGCGTGTGAGTGCATGTAGCACAGCTGCAGCCCAAACGGCACGGTGGGGGGCGCATCGGTCAAGAAGCAGGTGTCGGCGCACCACGCCGGCGCCACGGCCACGAAGACCGTGACGCCGACAAGCAGCAGAAGCGATGCACAGCGAGACATACCGTGGCGACGTCAGCAAGGCACTGTGACAGAGGCGTGGGGAAGGGGGGAGGTGAGGGACAGGGTTGTGAGGAGGCGGGGGGTGGAGGGAAGGAAGACGCGCCTTGTGCTTCGCTTCGCCACTGCTGCACTGAATGGGCCCCGCGTGAGAAGAGTGGATATCTTAGGGATAGGGACGTGGACGGGGTCGTCAGTGGACAAGACCGGAGAGTGTGGGGCGCGGGGCTTCCGGCACAGGACAGGTTGAAGGGAGGAGGAAGTGGCGGACAAGGGCGTCTTGGGGGTGTGTCGGGGGTAGCAAGACGCACGGGAGGAAAAGAGCGGGGGAGATGGGGGGAAGGCGGAGTAGGCGCGTGCAGAGGGCGTGGGGTGAGGGACCCGTCGAGCCTGCGGCACGCCAGTCTCCGTCTCCCAAAACAACCACTTGTGAGTGGTGCTGCACGTGGCGCCTCTGGGAGGGGGCGGGGGGGGGGGCGGCGGCCGGAAAGGAGGTTAGCCTCCTTGCCACCAGCACACCGCTCCACATGCGGTACGTTTTGGTTGTCAACGGTTGCCTTTCTTAATCCGCTTAAGTGGCCCAAACAGGTGCGCGTCGCACACGACCGTCGTCATGTGCGGGCCAGGCCGATGGTGCATTCACAGATGCGGCGTCCGCCACGCCTCTTCGACGTCTGTGGACACAGCCTTTCAAGCTGCCGCAACGGTCTACAGCGCTTGACTCATTCACAAGTGACGGCGACGCCTTGAGAAACACCAGGTAGCTGTCGCGTGCGTAGCGGTCAGATGCGCACGTGGACGGCGAAGTGCTTCTTAAGGCCCTTCCGCGTCGTGCGCTGCGCATCCTCGCTCGTATCTGTGACGATCGCGAGCACCTTTTGGTGCTCTGGCGTGCTGAGCTCCTCGTTGCTGAGGCGGCGGAAAAGCGGGGAGTCGTCGAGGCACTGCACCATCCACTCCTCCAACTCCGCCACGTCGGAGACGGTGTACAGAAGGCCGCCGTGGCGCAGCCAGTGGGCGTACTCCTGCACAAGTCCGGGCGAAATGATGCGTCGCCGGATGTTCTTGCGCTTCCAGTGCGGGTCAGGGTAGCAGAAGAAGAGCCGTGACAGCTGCCCTTTCGTGAAGCAGTTCGAGCCAAACTTCATGACGTTCATCTGCTCAAACCAGATATTGCGGTAGTGCGGCGTCGACGACGCCGCGTTCTCCGTTCGCAGCGCCAGCGCCTTCTCCTGCGCAAAAGCCACCACCTTCGGCCGAATCTCCAGCCCCATCATGCACGTCATCGGGAACACCTCAGCGAGGGAGAACAGCATGCCGCCGAACGCGCACCCCACATCGACGAACTCGACACGCGGCTTTTCCATTCCTGGGTAGAACGCCGCGAGACGCTCGGCAAACTGCCCGGGCGACTCGGGGTGCTCGTCGTCGTTTTCTGCAAGCGGGTTGCGGTGCGGCCGCGTGCGAATCGGCAGCCGCGTCCACCGGGGCTGCTCCTGCGTGGACATGGATGGGGACGCAGGAGGTGTGGGAAACCAAGGGAGTACTGTGCGCGTGGTGTGTCTTTGTCGGCAACCGTGAGGCCGCGGTCCGGCGTTCGCTTCCGAACGCGTGCAAACAAACAAACAAAGAGAATCGGCCCGCAGAACAGGGCGGAGCGCAGCTGACCGGCACAAGAAGGCGAGGATTGGGGGAGGGAAGAGGGCGGCACACCGCGGCGACATCATTTTCCTTTTTTCGACATAACGGCAGAACTCGAATGGAGCTCGCAGAGAGCAGCGCTCGAGCCGTCGAGCCTGCGACCGTGCGCCTTGACCCCAAGCGACACAACTGTTCCCCCGCTCCTCTCCCTCGCACTCCATCGAACACGCAAAGGCGGGGTGGGGAGGGGGGAACGGAAAGAGGGGCGATGTAGCTGGCGCTCCGGCAGCATCGCTTGTTTCCTGCGAGTCTTGCTTTCCCGCTTCCGGCACCAAAGATGGCATGCAATGCGTCTACAACGCCGATGTGCAGACGCGGTGACGGCGCCGCAGAACTGGGAGGGTGGCGGATTGGGTGGTGGTGGTGGGGAAGGAACAGAAGAGGAGTACGGTAAACATGAGGGGTGGACAACGTCGTGCGGTGCTGACAAGGGCTTCTAGTCATGCACGGTCGGAGGCGGCGCGAATAGCGTGCTTCAGCTGCGCGTTCTCCTGTATGAGCTGCTCCAGCTCCAGCGACATGCGCCCCAGCACGGCGTCGCACTCGGAAATCTGGTCCTCGTGACGGCGCTGCACCTCTGCTGTCTGCTGCCGCGCCGCCTCGGCGTCGCGGGCGCTGGTTCGAGTAAGCGCCGCGTAGTTCTCCTGCAGCAGTGCCAGCTCGCTGTTCAGCACCTGCACCGTCTTCTCGTACGCCATGAGCCGCGCCTCGGCAAAGCGGGCGGTCGAGGCTGACGCGTCGTCTTGCGCAGTCGGAGCGGCGAGCGGCGCTGGGGCCATGCCGGAGTCAACGAGGCGGGAGAGCTCGTCCATGCGCGATCGCAGTGCGTCGATTTCGGCGCTCTCCGTCGTGGCGGCCGCGCGTGTTGCCGCGACGCGGGCCGCGGTCTTGTCGAGGGCCTCCACGAGGCTGGCCTTGCTCCCGAGCAGCCGCTCCAGCGCGTGCGCACCGTCCTCGACCGCGACCCCGTCCACCACTCTCGCGATCGGGGCGGCCGGCGACGCGGCGGCCGTAAGCGGGATCTCGCGGTCGCCGCTCCGACTCCGCCGAGCCTCCAGCCGCACAAGGGCCTCGCGGAGGGTGGTGCGAAGGTGCTGGAGACGCTGACGGGCCGGCGACGGGGCCGGCAGTGCGCCGAGGACGCTGGTCAGCACGGCGTCCTCCATGAGCGATGTGTAGCGGCACATGTCGCGGAGTGCCGCAAAAAGATCGTCAATGAGGCCTTGCTGCGTCTCCAGCTGCGAGGAGAGGCGCCGCTCTGTCAGTTCGCGCTGTCGCTCCACAAAGACGCACTCGTCAATTACCTCGGCGAGATACTGCTGAGTTCGGCGCAGCTCGTCTGAGGACGAGGTGCTGCTGCCCGCCATCGTGGGACACGGCAGCAGCGGCGCAGATACAGGACGAGGTGGCTTCTCTACGCACGGCGCTGAGTTGCAAAAAGCGGAGAGAGAGAGAGGCCAAACGCAAGGTGAGGAGTGGGGTGAGGTGAAACAGACTGGGAGCGCCGGCGGACATGCAGCCCGGCTTGGGTGGGGGTTGGCCTGTGCGTGAACGCACACAAGGGACGAAAAGAAGCGTCTTGATGGGGAGCGGAGGGAAGGAGGGAGGGGAAGGGAGGCGCGTGTACGACTGGGCAGCTTCGGTGCAGCGCCATTGGCTTCTGATGAGCGGAGTCAATCAGGTGGGCTGAAGCTGTCATCACTTCTTGTGTTTCATTTCTTCTTGTTTCCTCCCTGTTAAACTGTGAGCGATGACGTGCGTCACCGGCCTTTGGCAAGGCGTGTGTGGCGCTTGAGCTGTTCGTCGAATGCCGTGGCGCGGCTAATCGGCCCCTTCTTGCGGCTAATGACGCTGTCGCTTACCGGAGCCGTGTGCGGCGCTGCACTGTGACGAAGCGGCCCCCGCAGCGCCTCGAGGACGTCGCGCATGTGATCTGGATAGCGCTCCACCACATCTCGCGTCTCCACGTGGTGCGTCCACACGTACTCGGCTTCTTCGTCGGCGCCCGGCTCCGGCGAGGCCGCGCCGCTGTCGCCGCTCGTCAGCTGTGGCGCTGCGGCCGGCGGCGCCCCTCGCAGCACGCGCCGCGGCAGCACGTCGAGGGTGATCTTGCCGAGATTGCCCATGGTGAAGTCGTGAACAAAGAAGCGGTGGGCACGCACGGGGTCGAGGTTACCCATGTCGGTTTGTCCGCTCGTGCCGCTCCGCTCGCATATCATGGCCACGCAGTCGTCGAAGCTGATCGGGACGCGTGGGAGGTGCAGACACTCGGCCATGTGCTCCGCCGACCCCGAGGCGACAAGAATGTCATACAGGTAGCGGGCCACCGTGCCCTGTGGCAGCGACACGTCGTTTGTGGGTATGATACCGCATGCCGCCAACTTCAGCCCCGACTCCCTCGTGAAGCAGCCTGGCAGCGTGAGACCGGGTGTGTCGTAGAGCACCACCGGCGGGTCCCTCGACAGCGGAACGAGCTTCATACCACGCGTTGTGCCGGGCGTAATGGAGACTTTCTCCGGTGTGCGGGAGCGGCGGAAGTCCTCGCGGTGGAATTGGTACTCGTGGGCGAGGCGCAGGGAGTTGATCAGCGTGGACTTGCCGACGTTTGGCATGCCAACGACGAGGCCAATGTGGGCCACGGTTTTGTACGGCGATGGCGGCAAGACGTGCGTGGTGAAGCGCTGCACCGCCTCGACGACGTCCTTCCAACACCGCTGCGCGCTTGTGAAGAGTGCAAAGGCACCGCTGCGCTCGTAGTACTCTTGAATGGCGCGATTGCTGTCCTCGTTGGCGAGCTCCGCCTTGTTGAAGATAATGAGGCGCGGCTTGCCTGCCGTCAGTTTCCGGATGTTTGGGTTCTCAGTCGTGAAGGGTAGCCGCGCATCGCGAATCTCGAGAATAAAATCGGCGTCCTTGACTTTGTCGGCCAGTAACGTCGTAGCCGACTGCATGTGACCGAGGTACCATGCGGCGCCCTTATCGTCGATGTCGACGAACGCCTCGCGCGACATGGCCTTCTTGGCGGACGTCTCCATCGACCCTTTGTAGGCCTGCAGCGTGCGCTTGACTTTCCGCATAAAAGCGGGGTCGAAGACGTTGCAGCGCGCTCGAGTCGTCCGCATTGTGGCGAGCGCGTCTGCCGCGGCAGGCTCAGCAGTTCTGTTGCGAGCTCCCTCAATACGGGGCGAACTTGCGCAATTCAGAGGACGCGACGAGACAGAAAAGGGCGGAGAGGCAGAAAGAACTGCAGGGTTAAGATACAGGGTGCGCGGCGTCCCTCTCCGTAGCATTTTTCGCCGTCGTCGATACCTGCACCTGCTCAGGCGCGCAGCTCCTGCGGGTGCGACGCTCGCCTCGTACGCGACTCACCCCCGCCTCGCACGAAGCACAGTACGCCTGTTCTCCAGTGGTTGAGCTGCACCGCACCTCCCCTTTTGGGTGCATTGTCATCAGCCAAAGCCGGCACACACAAAGGGAAAGGAGGGGGAGGGGGAGGGGGGAGGAGGCGCTGATTTGGCGGTCACCCCGGCCGAGACGCCTGCCAGAGCAGCCGCAGACCAAATTGATTTCTGCGTCGTCTTTCTCATTTTGTTTTGGTGCCACGACGGTACACACAAAAATGGTAACCCTCCGACATCCGAGTAAAACCCACTTAAACCTCGAGCACTTTGACCGTGCTGAGGTGGCAAGCCCTTACGTCAAAGGCTAGTCGCCGGGTGCAGAAGAGCTGCACTTCTAGGAGGGGAGGAGAGGAGAAAGACGCTCAGCTGCTCCAGACATCGCCTGCGCTTCCACGTGGTCACACCGCAAGCCCCCTTCTCAAACACGAGGAGACACGCACACTCGCTGGCGCCGGGTGCTGGAAGACCGGAGAGGAGGAAAATGGTGAAGTGGTGGAGTAGGGGTTGGTGGGCAGCGAGGAGGAGAGAGGTGGGTGCGTATCCACCGCTCTTGAGTGAGCACATGCAGCGATGCCTTGACGCCCCGGTGGTGAAGTGGGAGGGAAAGAAAAAGAATTATCAAGTCTTCGGAAAGAGGTGAGGAGGGCCGCGTGTGTCGGAGGGCGAGTGGGATCAGTGGCAAGCGAAAGCACGAAAATGAGGCGTGGCACGCAAGAATGGAAAGGGTCGTAGCTACGTGAGTAGGAAAAGGGGAGGGGAAAGGGAGGCATGGCGACTCGGCTTCCTCGTTTCTTTCGTGTCGTCGCTCCGCCCCATTCTTCTCCGCTCTGCGAGGCGGTGTCCAGCCTGCAGGCCTCTCGGGTCACTACGCCCTCGTGTCTGCACCACAGTAAAACAGAAGCATGAAAGCTGAAGGCCAAACGCAAGAAGAAGAGAGAAAAAGAGTGCTTCGGGCGGTGTGTAAGGCAAGCGGTAACAACGCTGTTCTCTGGGTATGCAAGATCCGCTAAGAGGCTCGTGCGTAGCTTCTTCCAACCACGACATCGCTTTTTTGGCATCAGCGGCGGGGGGTGGGTGGGGAGGTATTCAGAAGAGAAAAGGCGGTGGGAGGAGAGAGGGGCGGAGCGTGCAGGAAGGAGACGGGAGACAACTGCGTGTCAAGGCTGAGGGTCCTATCGCTCCTGTCGTTGGTGCCTGAAGGAAGCAAAGAGCGTAGTGGCGGAGAGGGGAGGAAACAGGAGGGCAAATATACGAGAAGGAAAAGAAAGTGCAAAGAAGACTATGTGAACTGAGCCGAACCGCAGGTTCGCCTCCGACAAAACAGAAGTGATATGTGGAACACTAGCGCCCACCTCCCCTCCCAAGTGTTAGGGCTCCTGCGCGGGGTCGCGGTCGTGCTGCCGGCGTCTCCAGTTGCTCACAGGGCTTCATCGCCGCTGGAAGAAAGGCGCGTACGTGGTGGGGTGATGTGCGCCACACCCTGCTGCTGTCCCGGCAGGTACAGCGGACAACGACGCATCAGTGCGCGATCGACAAGCAACTTTGTGGGGGCGGAGAGAGCGAGTGATGGGGTGCGGCAGAGGCAGTCATGACTCACCGGCGCACACGCGACGGTGTATGTGCAGGTACTTAGCAGCAGTACGAGGCTCGCGAAAAAGGAGGTTGAAAGCCGGATGGCGGGGGAGGGGGAGAGAGGGCGGAGCCTCACCAAAGGGCCTGCTCCTGTTTTGATCGCGGCATCGCCACACACACACACACAAAAAAAAAAAAAGAAACGCTCTCGCTGCCCGTCCACAGCTCTGGGTGTACTCCGTGCACGTCGAAACGCGGAAGACGTCAAAACCCCCCCAGCAAGCCTCGCGAGAGCTCTTCTCTTTCTCCGGTGAGAAACCGAGGCAGCCCGTTGCGTTGCATTTCAGACTCAAGCGGGCTTCTTCGCGTTGGTGCAGCAGCCCAAGTGAGTACGTGGAAAACCATCGCACAGAAGTGCACAAGAGCGTCTGTCCGTGCAGGAGCGGGTTCTATAGGTGCAGGGCGCCAAAAGGAAAAAAAAAGGAAAAAGAAGGCGGCTGGCATCGACGGAGTTTCAGTGATGCCACGGATTGCGCGGAAGGAGGAGGGCGGGGGAAGGCTGGTGGAGGCGGAAAAGTGGAGCACGCGGCTTGGCGTCGACACAGACAAGAAGAAAACAAACGGAAGCAATACTTGAAACCAGCAACCATAATAAAGGAGGAAAAGCAAAGGAGAGAGGAGGTCAGGGGAGGAAGTCGATGCAACGCCGAAGAGACTCGCGTGCATACCATATTGATAGTGTGGGTGCAGACGGAAGAGGTAGAAACACACAGAGGAGTGCAGGTCAGAGTGAGAGGAGGTGAGCCGGGAGTAAACTGATCGTTTTTTTTCTTTTAAACTGTTGAGAGTCGCTATTGACAAATTGGAATGGTGCGATGACGACTAGTGGATTGCAGGTGCTGTGCCGCACGCGTCGGTAGTTCGACAGACCGCCTCAGCGCAGCGGAGGTCGCCAAACAAGAGCGAGAAACAAAAGATCAGAGGAGTCGGGTGCCTCGTGCCCGGCGAAATAGGGTAGTAGATTGAAGATCATGAAGGGTGCACGGGGCCAGGTAGCTCGGCGGCCGGGCTCTCCGCCAGTGAACGCGGCAAAGACAGCGCGTGCTGCTGAGGAAGCGAGCAACACGCCGCTGACGAGCGGGCATATCGCAAAATGGCCGCTCAGAAAATTCCCTTCAGCCCTCGCTAGAGGGCCGGACACTCGACGGGAAGCAAAAGAAAAAAAAAAGAAAACCGTGACGACGCGGAACGGTAGTTACTGAGTGCTCGCGTTTCGCGATGCGTCAATAGGCGGAAAGGAACCAAAAATGGAGTTGCTGACGCCTGGGTCGCGGCGTGGGCGTGCGAGATACCCCACAGCGAAGGCGACGTCAGTGTGTCAATCCACGGGACGCGACTGGCGAGGGTCCGGCACAGATGTGTAGGGGCTACTGAGGGGAGGTGGGGACTGACGTGCTCGGAGGATGCACTGGCACCTCACGAAACACACACACACACACGGACACGCAGCCCTGACCGGGAGCTCAGCGCGCAACGCACTCTGTGTGTGTTTTCGTTCTACAGGTCGCAAGGCTCACGACCGCCGGCGGCCTAATGGGCCGCGGAGGTCGTAGCGAGGGCGGCGGCGCTGGCCGTGACACAAGCCCATTTAGATGGAAGGGAGAAGGCAGAAGGGGGGGAGCAAGGAAGGTTGTGTCGTTGAGTAGAAAACAGAGACCGCGTCTCAAAGCGGTGAGCACGCCGAGCACGTGCGCAAATGCAAAGGGAAGCCGAGAGTTACAGAAAGAGAAGAGGGAAAAAGTGGCGACCCCTAGGCTGGATACATCACGAGCGATGCACGAAAAGTGAACTTTCGGCCGCGGTGTATAGAGACAAGACAGGAAGGAACAGGGAAGCGAGTGAACTGCATGATGTGAAAGAGAGGCGGCGGATTTCAGGCGGCGAGAAAGCCCATCAAATAGTAGCGTTGCGACATCAAAGTCAACAACCGCACCCGCCGATCCGGCCTCCCAGTTTTTACTCATGCCATGTGACGTGAAGCAAGGTAGCGTGCTACATCGCTGTTGTAGGCACCAGCTGTAGAGCGAGGCGCCCTTGGGGTGGGAGGAGAGGGTGGGCCAGAGCAAGAGAAGCACGAGCCTTCACGGAGTAAAAAAAGAAAAAAAAAGCCCACGACAATTGACTTGCACACGCCCGCGCGATTCGAGGCACGTCACGCAGCCGCCACGGCACTGAATGCACACCGCGGTCTGGCACTGCTGAGGAGCAGCACGGCGGCGGCGGTCGAAGAAAAGAGGGCAGAATGAAACCAGTTCTACAACAGGTGACGCCACGTCTGGCGGCCCTCAGCCGCCACCTTGTGTCATTTGCCCCAAACTTCGTTTCACCCACGGCGTGTTGACAGTGTGCTGTTGAAATGTACTTGTATGTCTGCAGCAGGCAGGAGGCGCTCCGTTGCCGCACGGAGTGAGCAGTGCTGACGCGTGCAGGAAACGCGTTTCGAAAATGAAAAGACGAGGAAGGGGGTGATGTGGCCACTCCAGATGAGGGCTGCTGGGCGGTAGAAGGGAACATATACACGGAAGACGCGCCTGGGGCGAGCGTCTGACACACAAGCTGAGCTTGGAGGAAAAAGGGGGGAGGGGAGGTGTGGGGTGGAAGGGGCACAGAAAAGCGCGGCTTCGTCGCTGCACTTTGGTTTTCGTGCAGGCCTCACTCCTCCTTCGGTGAAAACGGAGCACAACAGCAAGAAAAAAGAAAGCAAAAAACAAAAGCACACACAAGAAGTCAGTGAGGCCAAGGAAAAGTGAATGAAGTGAGGAGGGAAAATGTGCGCTGTCGCAACACAGTGCGGAGGAAGAGAGAGGGAGGGAGAAGATGCTACAGCACAACAACACACAGTCGCTAACAACATCCCGGAGAACAATCCTCCAAGCGAGGAGACAATGGCACAGCACAGGCTCTGCGAGTGAAACCAGAATCAGTCGTCCAGCAAACAAAAGGAAAAGAAAAGACATACACACACACACACACACGACAAAATATGCTCTGTGGAAACGTGAAGGTGGACATAGGGTTGAATGAGGCGGATATAGCGGCAGACGAGTCAGAGCAAGGGAAGCACAGAGTCACGGGAGTGACCACCTGACGAAATGTCAAAGAGAAGAGCGGAGCCAGAACGGAAACACAGAGGGTAAACTGGCAGAAAGAAAGGGAACCCAGGGCAGAGTACGTCCACAAAGAAGACAGAGAACAAGAGAAAGAGCGAAGCCTAAAGAAGCTGCTGGGGCCTCTGCCGAGAAGGGCAGAGACGAAAACACGCAAAAGAAACCAGAAAACAAAAGTGCACAGACATCGAAAACAAAAGAAAAAAGAGAAGCGGCGCAGCAATGAAGTAAGTGAAATCAGGACACGTACAGGCACATACAGTAGTAGCTTTTCATTTAACTGAGAAGCAGGTTTCACGTGCAGAACCTTCCGGAGGCGTGCTTGCGTGTGCGGAGAGGGGAAGGGAAGGCTTCGCGTGACACGGAGGACCTCGTGAGAGCAACATATATAAGCAAGGAAGTCAAAAGCGCCGGTATGCACAAAGAAAACGCGCGTGCGGGCAGACACGCGAGTAAGGGCAGACTCGACGGGGTCAACAAAAAACAGAAGTGACTGCTATGTGGACGACCGTGAGGCTTGCGGAACTGCGAGGCGAGAGAAGAGGGTAGAAGGGTGCTTGCAAGGTGGCGGCTGTGCCAGTGCTGAGAGAGGCAACAAGGTGAGGAAATAGAAAAAGGTCTGGTGAGTGGGTAGAGAAGAAAAGAAAACGGAAGGCAACACAAAAACAAAACCAGGGCAGAGAAAACAGAGGAAATGCAGGGGAGGGACGGGCGCTGAGGGGCTGCAGGAAGGTAAGTGAGGGGGGAGAGGGGAGGGGGGAAGGAGAGGAGGCGAGGAAAAGGCGGCCCATCGAGCGGGAGGCGTCCAACTGCGCGCCTCATTTCGGCCCCTCAATGCACACAAAAAAAGTCGCGGTGGCGAAAAACACGGAGATGGCGGATTTGGGAAGAGGCCCTATCGCGCAGCAAGAAACGAAAGACGTCGAACAGATGACAAGGCGAAGCGTAGAGGGAGAAGGGTGGATGCGGAAGCTATCGAAAAAAGGAAAAAATGAAGGAGCTACATCAGCCCAGCGGAGAAGTCAACAAAAAACAAACTCGAAAGCAACACAGCGAACACAAGGAGCATACCTGGGGAGTGGGCTAGGACGGGAAAGTAGACGCTGCAGCGCAAGTCAAAGAAGGCAGTGCGGAGACGGTGGGGCGAGAAACGAGAGCAGAGGAGGGGTGGCAGCGCACCACACAAAAAGCTGATGGCTGGCGAGAGAGAGACACACACACACACACGTACAAACTACAACGGAGAGCGAGAGGTGCGGCAATGAATAAGAATTCCAGGAAGTGCCACAGACGTAAAGTGGAAGGTCGAGAGTGAGGTTTGGGGTCTCGTGCAGACGGCAACGCAGATACGCACACTCACTCAGGCATACACACGCGAGCTCACACACCCACATCCACACCCACCGTAGCTTAGACACGACCACACACACGCACACACACACACACACACACACACAAACACCAACACTCACCGACATACGCCCATACTCACCGATACACACCCACACAAACACAAGCATGCACGCTCGGTACGACGTACAGGCGGGACGCGATGCTGGGCACGCGCGCGCAACCTCAGTTGAGCCCCAAAGAAGAAGAAGGACTATGCCTTGCATCTCTGCCCTGTACGAGGCAACCGCCAAAATACGCACCAGTCCCCGCATGGTGGCTGACCGACACAGCTAGCCTCGAGCGCCCAACGTTCGCCTGGCCCCTCGTCATGAATCCGTCAGCAAAAAAAAGAAGAAGATAAACAGTAACGCGCTTATCGCTTTCGACTGCGCGGAAATGCGTAAACAATTGAAGAGCACTAGTGCATCGACACAACTACATCTACTCCGGTGAAAGACAGGGATCAGATAACGTGGTCCCAAAGCGCACTTCCCGGTTTTTGTTTTTGAATTGTGTCTACAGGTGCTTTGAAACGAACACTGCAACGCTGAAGATTCGGTCTTTTTTTTTGTCATTCCCCCGCTGCGTTCCGGTTATCAAGCACTGTCCTCGCTTCAGAGGTACACAACGTGCACCTCTGCAGGATTCGACCGGCGACAGGTCAGCGAGGACAAGCGCGCACGCGGGCAGAGCTCGGCCTGCGCAGAGGAAGATAAGGGAGTGGCAGCAGGGTGTGCGGCAGCATCCAGCGTGTTAGCCGCAATTTGGCCGCAGCTTCGCCGCGCATTCGACTCGGAAGAGCAAGAACGGGCTCCACGTCAGCTAACACAAGCAGGGGCGTACGCGTTTTTAACGGAAACGCGAACAACCACGGCGCTGCTCCCGAGAAAGCGCGCTCGATGGACAGCTGCAGGTGCTTGCGTGAAGAGGAGAGAGGGTGGGGTGAGCGAACACGCGTACGGCTACCGGCGGCCAGAGGGAAAGCGATGAAAGGAGCGAAAAAGAACCAGACTGAAAGGGAGGAGAGGGTGAAGGCATTGATGGAGAATGCAGACGGCGAAACAAAAATGGAAAGGGGTAGTCGAGGGGGCGGGGTGGGGGAGAGGAAAGGAAAGGAAAGGAAAGGAAAGGGAAACCGGCAAAAGATCACAGAACACGCGCGTAAACAAGCACGCAAAGGCACACACACACACACACACACACGAAGACAAAGACGAAGGCTAGAGCTTAAGCAGGACAACGCCACAGAAAATCACAATAGTGGAGAGACAGAAGAGACCCGACCAGTCAGCGAGAAAAAAGAAGAGGTTGTGGTTGCCTGAAGGGCGACGCAGCGGAACGTGCAGCGCTTGCGACAACGTCTTCGCAAAAAGTGAAAGTAATGACGAGGGGTCTTCACTGGACAGCCTGCGGGGGAGTCAACAAGAGAAGAAAAAGAAGATGACGAGAAGACAGACTCACCACACACAGGAGAAGGAGAAAAAAAGAAAGAGCACGCGAAACTGAAAGGGAAAAGACAGGAAAAACGCACACACAGAGCCACGCAGACACGGGAAAAACCGAAAAGAAAAAAGTGCTCTAAATCATCAACAAGGCAGACACACGGCAGGCGACCAAGGAAACAAAAAGCAACTCAGAAAAGACGATCTGACAAGGTCCGTGGGAGAGACGAGACACTAAAGAAAACTACAGTGGGCGCACGCGCGAAAAAAGCGGGGTGCGCCGCGGGGCGCGCCAGAAGATCATGAGAGGAGCGCGGGAGGCTGATCAGGCGCTGAGGGCGAGAAACGCGCCGATATAAAACACAAAAACAAAAACGTGTGTCTGTGTCCAAGTTTGGGAGAAGGGGGAGGGGCGTGGGGCGTAGGTCGGAGGGAAAGGGGAAGGCCGTGCGTCACGGCAAAAAGGGGCAGTGTGCCGCTCACCGACGTGTGCAAGGGGGCGGGGGAAGCGAGGCAGACGGCGACGTTTGAGGCGCGGCCACAGCGTACACAAGCACCGCCACGCCTTTCTGCAGTCCCGCGCAGTCGTGCGCGCGAGTCACGCAGCGGCGCTGTGCTTCATATCCTAGCGGTCTGCTGTTGTCCTGAATAGCAAAAGGGGAGGAAAGGGGGGAAGAGAGCGGGTGAAGGGGGAGGGCAAGTAAACAAAGGACGACAGAGACACACAGGAGCGAAGACAGCGTCTCGGAGCGCAGACTGGCGAAGGGGGGGGGGGCGGGGCGGGAGGGAGGGGGCAAGCGCGGCCGTCACACAGATACGCTGCGGGGCCGACATCTCCAAACATGAAACGGGTGGAAAAGACGCTTACATGGACAGCTACGACACACATAACCAAACGGAGAGTCCCACACAAGACCGGGTAGGCGGAGGTGGGGCTGGGGAAGAGAACTTTAGAAGAACGTTTGGAAGAAACAAAGAGGAGACAATGGGGAGGAGGAAGACTTGTGCAGGGAGTGGCCATCGAGTGAACTTCGCCAATGGGTGCAGCATGAGGGCTGTGCTCCTTAGTCGCTCAAGGTCGCGCAGGACACACGAACACACCTCGTTGCTTGGTACAGGAAAAGGTTGAGAAGAGGCGAGGCTGATCAGAGAGCACGGTTACACTCGTGAGACAGCCCCGGGAGTGCTTTGTTTCTTCTTTCTCCTCCCTCGGCGAACTTCGCACCCTCCTTTTCTGCTGCGTCTTTGCGCCGCAAAACCGGGACAGGGCGTAAACGTGGTCCTGGGGGGGGGGGCGATACAGGGGGAAGAGAGACAAGGCAGGCAAGGCAGGGGGGCGGGGGGGGGGAGTGTGAGGTTCCGGCCAGAAACACGTGAAAAGAACAAGGAAAAAAGGGACACGCAGACAGCAGTGCCGCCCTCCGTAGATTTGACATGCTGTTCCTTTTTTTTCGTTTTCGTTCGCGCCATCCAACTGGATGCGTCAGCATCAACGTGATGGGTGTGAGCGAGCGCTAGGGGGGGGTTTCAAGTCTCGGTTTGCGTGTCCCCTGCACACCACGCACAAAATAACCTCCACAGCTACCGTGGCGCACGGCAGTTGGGGAGGTGTTACAGTCGTGAAGGAGGACGTGCGGGCCTCAGTGGCCGAGCGTCACGCTGCTCGGGCATCAAGAGGGGTTGCAGGGCAGATGAGGCAGCTTGGCGAGTGGAAAGCGGTCGACAGGCGTGCGTCGCTACCAACGATGAAACACACTGCGCTAGAGAAAAAAAAACAAAAAAGATGCACAGCAGAGCGTGTGCCTCTGCTCTGTGCGGCTGGCAAGACTCCGTCCACCGTGCCAGCGGACAAACGAAGTGTGGCGAGAAAACGAGGAAAGCGGCGCCACGCGCGGCGTCGCAGCACTCAACGAGAGACGATGAACAGGAGGGGGGAGACGTTGGACCGGAGCAAACCAGGAACACCAAAAAAAAGGAGACGTGAGAGGCACAGGCAACAGAGCACGCGAAGAAAGTGTGTTTGAGGGAGAAAAGAAAGAAAGAAAGAGAACAGCGAGAGACAAGAAAAAAAAAAAAGGCCAAAGCAACGCCAAAAAAAAAAAAAGAGAGAGAGCGAAGAGTACAAGGAGAAGGACACAATCTGTTTTTTGCAGGCAACTTCAGCTACACAAGCGAACACGCTCACGCACACATATGTGTATGTAGATGTACGTCCTCACACCCACCCGTTAACTCAACGACACAGAGACCTATGCCCGACTGCTGCCTGGGGCAGCATGACCGGCAAGAAGAGAAAGGGATGACCAAAAGCGTACTGGGAACCTGAAGTGACGCTGTTTTTCTTTCTTCTTCGCCGATGCGAGGCGCCGATCGGTCGCACAGGTGAGCGTGAGAGAAGCAAGGAGGGGGGGGAGGCGAGGGCAGTGAAGAGGAAAAGCGTAAGCCATCGTTCACAGGCTTGTTGCGTCAGCGCGTGCGCAACAAAACGTTGTGCGCGAGGAGAGGGCGGGCACCAGTGGGTGGCCAATAGTGAGGAGGAGAGGTAAGGAAGACATCGAAGAGTGTCGGCGGCGAGGTCGACGCGCCGGACCGGCACACCCCGACACTCCAGATGCTCATCTACTGCTCGACCTCTCCACTTCGCCCTCTCCAGATCGAGTCCTCTCGACGACTGCGACAACGCGTGCTTCACGCCTAGCTCGATACATGACTCCTTCAAAAGCGACTCCTCCTCCGCTTCCAAGCCGACAGAACGCCAGCAGTTTGGGGGGGGGGGGGTTAGCTCACTACACCACAGGCCGCCCCCCCCGCCCCCGCTTCCGACGCCCACGCCACACAGCGCAGGCTGGGGGCGAAGGGAGGCAAACGTGGATAGTCACCAAGAGGACGTACATGAACTGAAAAAAAAGCGTGAAGTGCGGCGAGGTGCCTGCAGAGACGGAACAGGAAGATAGGAGGAGTAAAAGCAACAAGAATCAAAGAGAACAAAAGAAAGAAATGCCGGCGCTGCGAGACAACAACAGTGACCCTGAACACAGGGGCATGGAAGGGAGTTGTAAACGAGAAGATCACGCACACAACCGTTTGTATGCGCATTACCGCCTGCAAGGCGGGTGGATGTCGACCCCCCGGCCCACCCCAGGCGTCCTCCTTTTCGCCTTTTTCCCCTTTCAGCACGTCGCAGACTTACCTATCGTGTGGAAATGCTGTAGTCAAATTTGATAAAAAACATGGCTACTCATTCCCGACTGGATAGAGTGCCGCTGCTGCGGCGGCGCCTGGAGAGGGGTGTTGAACTGCGCGGAGGGAGCGTACTGCTGCTGGGCGGGTACGAGAGAGGCTTGGTAGTAGGCCGTCGGCTGCATCGCAGGCACTGCTTGCTGGAACACGGTGGTGGGGGCTGGCGTCAGTGACGTTGCGGCAAGCGGCGCGTTGGTGTAGTAGAAGGGCTGCTGCGCTGGGTTTGGCGCGTGACCGGGTGCGGCGAAAAAGGGTGAGGCGGCAATTGCTTGCGGGGCCGGCTGCATGAGCAGGACGGGGTGGAAAGCGTTGACAGCGTTGTCATGCTGCACCACCGGGGAGTGTACGACGTGCAGCGCCGGTGCTGGGGCAAGGGGCGTGATGGAGACGTTGGTGCAGATGCTGCCGTCGGGATTGAGGTACTGCGGTGGCGGCACGGCGACCTTCATGTAATCCTGGGGCCGGTACACGGCCACCCCGGTGGCGTGCAGCTCCTCCAGCTGGATTTGGGTGCCGTGAAAGAAGCTGCACCGATCGCGCAGGCACTTACCTTGGGTGAAGAAGGTGCAAACGCTCCACGGAACCGGCCGCGTCTCGCCGTTTGCGACGTGCATGTACGGGCAAGTCGGCGTACGCGGGCAGCGGCCGGTGCAGAGGAAGTCACGGCAAATAACACCCTTGTTGCGCAGCATCTCCGCAATCTGCTGGCGGCGCTGATCCGGTGACCACTGCTGCTGGGACATGGCGATGGGCAAAGGGGCGGAAAAACGGGGGCAGGTGGGGTGGAAGACGAAGAAGGACGGTGTGGGGAGGGGAGAGGGAGGGAGCCGACGCTGTCAGCGTGAACACGCACGAACGCACGGACGGGGGAGGAGTGGAGAGGAGGAGGAGGAGGTCACAAATTTTGACAACTGCTATAGCGAAGTACAGAGAAAGATAAACAACACCAAAAACGCAAAAGCGGTGCCGACTGTGACCTGCTGCGGCAGTTTGCGGCGACCGTTTTCTCTTGCGTTGTGCGTTTGTTCTCCTTCGCTGCCGCGGTTCGCGCAGATAAGAGAGATGTGAACGGAGAGGCGAGGACTGCAACTCAAGCGAACCGCGAGGACGGAGAAAGGACAGGGAAAGAGAGAGAGTGCTGCAGATTTGAGGCGCTTGGATGCAAATAAAACAAGCCGCCGGTAACAACACCAAAGCAACACGTCACGCGGGGACAGGCCGTTGGGGGGGGGGGAGGGGGAGGGGCGGGGGCGGAAAGGTGAGGGGGGTAAGTGGGGCGGGCGTTGTAGTCGCAAGCGAGACCGACGAGGTTCTGGTGACGACGAAGGAAGACGCAACGGCACACCAAAGAGAGCGAGATCAAGAAAACAAGCAAGAGAGAGAACAACAAAAAGAGGAGCAGAGAATGGAAGGAAAAACCCACGCTGGTCAAACAAGATGGGAGACAAGCTGGGTGGCGGGGAACGAACGCACAGGAAAGGCGAGAACGCCGAGTGAAAGACGAGAAACAGAAGAGCGAAAACAAAAAACAGACTTAAACAAGGTGGCACGGTGGGTGTGTTGTTGCCCGGCGATGAGGTGAGGAGCGCGTTGTGGGACGAGGTATGGCGGGTGGTGGTCGTAGTGGCAGGGAGGGAGGGGAGGAGATCGCGGTGAAAGAACCTCTTCAGCCGGCGCACGGAACGAGAAGAGAAGCAAAAAAAGGCGAAAAGGCGAGGGTGCCCTTCGGGAGATGCAGAGACGCACGCAGGACCAGCGCGGTGGGGGCCGAACTGAGCGCAGACGCACCAGAGAAAAGATGGAAAGAGATGGGGGAAAACAAACTGGCACCGACGGGAGAAGAAACGATGAGCGTACGCGCCGAGGCAGGGACACTGAAGGGAAAACGGCGTACGGCAGACGATTCCACGAACAGATACACACACGGACAGCCGGACAAGGAGCAAGCCTCTGCACAGCAGCGGTCGACAGGCGGGAAGGCGAAGTGGAAGAAGAAGCCCACGTGACTTGAATGGAGCGGAGAGGAGGGTTTGGTAGCGAGGGAAACTTATAACGTTTGGCACCAAGGGAAAGCGATCACAAGAATCAATATCGAATTACCTGTTTTCTTGCGGGCAGCGTGCGCGTTGGGGGTGGATGGAGGCACAGCGCAGGGGTTGAGGGCGTGGACGGCGGTGCGCAACGCCGGTGATGTGCATTGGTGTGTTTGAGGGAAGTGGAGTAGGGAAAAAGAGGCCGGAAGAGAGGGGGGGAAAGGGGCACGAGTGATTGAGTCACCAAAGTGAGAGAGCAGTGTGAGTGCGGGTCCGACGCAGCCAAGCGGAGCGCAGAGTGCTGGGACGGGAACGCAGGCGCGTGCGGGTGTCATCACACGAGGGGCTGCTCGCTTGATCAGCTCGATACGTGCGTCAAGCATAAGTGTGCTGCCGACACACGCCTTCGCGTGTATTCTGGGTAGTGCGCTCAGCAACAAGAGCGTCTCGTGACTTCGTTTTTGCCTTGTGAACACAAGTGTCCGTGGCTGAGTGTGTAGTGCAGCAAAGACCCTGTGATGCACTTCAACGCTTGTCAGGCGAGTGCGCACGGGGTTAAAAAGGAGGTGGGGCGTTGCGGGTTTCCTCGGCGCGTGCGTCATTGCGGCAACGCGTGAGCTTCTCAGATGCTGCCCATGGCATACAGGTACGTCGTAGAGGCAGAGAGGACGACGAGGTTGCCTAGAAAGCGGTAGCGGTAGCCGGCGTAGAGGGAATGCCCAAAACTGGGTGGCCTCTGCGGGGCAAAAAGGTCGCCGATGAAGCGCCGCGTGACGACCGTTGCGATGGGGTAGAGGAGGGCGTCTGTCAGCAGCGTCGCGGCGAAGGCGCCAACCATGGCGTCGGCGCGGTGGTGCGGCCACGTAGGCAGCTGCAAGAGGTCGACGCGTGGCCGCCACACCGAGGACGGGGTCGGCACAATGAAGGAGCCTGCTGTCTCGTACCAAGAAAGCCAGAACGCTTGCAGGGGTAGCAGCACCGCGGCGGGCGCCAGCAGCAGCGTACCTCGGCAGAGCTGGCGCAGCGACAGCGGTCCTGGCCGGGGAGGGCCAAAGTGGTACGCGATGTTGGCGTTGTTGATAGGCGTCGTCACCGCGTGCGCGACAAGCGCGGAGAGGCCGTACAGCGCGACTGTGTCGTAGTACGGGTGCCGCGTGTCAACGACGCGGCTGCGTGTCTGTCCGCCGAGAACGAGCTCGCTGCCCGAGACGCGCGCTGCCCTTCCGGCGGCGGCGAGCACGACGGTCTGCACGGCGGAAAAAGCGAGGCCTCGGCCGAAGACGCCGCAGCTCAGCGTCCACACGCTGCCGCGTGCGAGAAAGAGCCCCACCTGCCCCTCCATCGACCGCAGCGTCAGCGGCGCACACGGCACGGCGCAGGCCGCAAAGAGGACACCCGAGGCGAACACGCGGAGCCACAAGTTGGGCAGCACGTCGCGGCGCGTGTTCGACTGCACCACCCAGCGCGATGGCAGCAGCGCAGGCGACGCAGCCACCTCGCGCAGCGACCCCACCGGCGGTACCCCACTTGCGGCGCACACGCCGTTGAAGAAGGCGAGGCGTTGCGGCTCCGTCAGTGCGGCGCGCGCGGCCCCGGCGGTTCTCGTCGCTGGTGCGGGGACCCCTTCACCGGGCGCCGCCTGCCAGTAGTGCGCGAACGGTCGGCTGACTCTGATGGGCACCATCTCACCGAACTCGCTACCGGCGGACGCGAAGTTGAAGCGCTCGTTGTCAAGCAGGTCAAAGGGGCGCATGGAGGAGGCGGGCACGAAGCCGGTAGTGAGGCCGACGCGGTGCCACAGGTTGCAGATGAGCTCCGAGCAGACCATCTTGTCCGCGCCGTTCACTCCGTCAATCCAGAAGTGGCCTGCATTCCAGTCCACGGCGAGCGGGTCGGCGGGCGCGAGGTGAGGAAAGTAGGTGGACAGTAGGAACGCCTGCGCGTCGCGGTACTTGTGTGCCACGGCGCGGTACACGGGTGCCTCCTCGGGGCACCGTATGGCCATTTCAGCGAGGGCCGCGACTTCCAGGCGGAGGGCGTTGAACTTGTGCGCCGCCCGCACGCGATCCATCTTGTCCGGTGGGCTGAAGAAGGAGGGGACAAGGTGAAACACGTCGTCCTCGTACGGCGTGTCGTACATTGACTCCATCTCACGCAAAAAGGCGGTCTGCATCTCGCCCTGCCTCGCCGCGTCGCCAACGTTGATGGAGCGGGAGGCAACCTCATTTGCAGATGTCCTACCCACCCGTTTTTCTGCCGAGAGCAGCGTGATGCCGCGCATATTCGTCTCCAGGACGTACGTGCCGGACGGCGACACGTCGACGATGTGCTTGCGAGCCTCCGGGTACTTGATGAAGTCATCCTCGTGTATCTTGAGAAGCATGCCAACATGGTCAAAGCGGTTCTCTGTCTTGGTCAAGCAGCACAGGGCAACTCCGAGCGGGTCCTTCATTGAAAGACACTTGCGATTCATGAAGAGGACATCACCGGACCGCACGTGGGCCAGCGGGACGCTGTCGGTGCTGTCGCTCATGACGCGGAGCCCCGACGGCGCTTTGCGGGCGAGATAAAAGACAGGGTAAGTCCGAGGGTCGGGGAGGAGGAGCGACTTCCCGTAGCACCTCAGAAGCGGTGTGTGTGTGTGTGTGTGCGCGGTGCCAGCAAACAGGAGTAAACTGTGTGCGTGAGGCGGGCGACAGCGGCCTCGAGGGACTGGGGGCACGACTGAAATTCGAGCCGGCAGATCCGTGCACTGTGCGTGACGACAAGGAGGAGTAGAGGAGTCTTTCCAGGGTGGCTGACGAGAGAGACGCGCACACCGCCAAAGCATGTTAAAGCTGAAAATGCAGAAGAGGCCCAGCCGTTGCAAGCGACAGCACGTCCTCTCCGAGTCGCCACGAAACAGCTCACAAAAAGTGTCATCTCTTGCGAGTGTGAGTCGAATGCCCTGAATTTCTTGGTGCGCTGCTTTACCTGAGTTCTCGTTGCCTTCCCTCTCTTCCCGCTCCAGTCGAGACCGCGTAGTGTGGCATTTAGGCAGAGATCCCGTTGTGCCACGGGAAGGGAGAGAGGCGGGAGCGTGGGGACGCGCGAAGTTGAAGGTGAGGAGCGGGAGGGGAGGGGAGCAAGTCAGTCTGACGCCAGGCGCAGCCGAATTGCGACAGCAGGCGCTGTCTCCCTTCAAGTCGCTCGCAGCGGACATCACACAGGCCCTCGCCGTCGGAGGTCCCCACCCACGGCGCTACACACACACACACACACACACACACACACACACACACGAACACACAGAAGGACACACTTTTGGCAGCGCGCGTGTGTGTGTGTGTGTGTGCCATCGCGACGGCCGCCGCAGCGAGCACTCAGCGAGCAGCGTAATCTGCCGCGCCGCCTCACATGGCGTCCATCTGGTTGCGCCACTGCACGGCGAAGCAGATGTCCTCGTGCAAGCGCACCAGGTTTTGCCTTGTGCTGCTCTCCAGCACCATGGCACGGCCCGTTGCCAGCAACGCGCGGTTCTCCACCGCCGCGGTAAAGTAGACGCGATTCACTGGAACGCATTGAGAGAGCAACGAGACGACAGCCGCACACGCGGGGGCACAGCCGGCGCCGCCGAACCTGTCCATTTTCGTGACAACCACAAAAGGAGAGGCGTCGTTCATGAGTGCCCGAAGCGAGGAGACGAGGTTCTTGAGGTACAAGATGGTGTCGGCGACGCCGCCGGCGGGGTGGTAGCGAGTGCGCCACAGCAGCGTGTTCAGCCAGCCGTCGTCCACGATGAGCTCGGTGGCCGGGACGACAACGACGCACTGATGGGCCTGGTTGGCGGCGATGCACGTGATGTCCTCGACCTCCGGGAGCGAGCGGGCCTTGGGGCCAACCAACTTCGTTTTCCATGGCATCCCTTGCGTCAGCTTCTCGAGCAGCACCTCGTACTCGGCCGTGTACAGGCGACCGGGGGTGTCGATGCAGAGCCACGTCGGCTCGCGCGGGTGATTCGGAAACGGCTCCACCGTCGTCGTCCCATAGAAGCCGGACACACCAACCGGCGCTGCGGGCCACCGCGTCGTATTCGTAACAGCGGCGCGGTACGAGTTGATGAAGAGCGACTTGCCCACCTGCGGCGCTCCAAGCACGAGAATGTTCATCGTGTTGTACCGCTCAAGAGGTGGCGGGGTAAACGCAAAGGAGCCACCACGGCTGCTGTGCGCCGACTGTGCGCGTGGCGTTTGCACGGCTGACCCAGCGTCTGAGTGAGCCCGCTGTTCCTGCGCGCTTTGCACGCGTTGGTGCATGGCCTGTGCCAAGGCAGCTGAGGCGGCACCAGCACCCATAAGCAGAGGCCGCGCA
This sequence comes from Zelonia costaricensis, assembly GCA_030849075.1. NCBI lineage: Eukaryota > Euglenozoa > Kinetoplastea > Trypanosomatida > Trypanosomatidae > Zelonia > Zelonia costaricensis. The sequence goes on along the minus strand of JASAOO010003399.1, from coordinate 6,815 downwards.
GCCGGTGCCGTGATGGCGCGTGGCGCTGCCCCAGTGGTAAAGCGGCTGCCGTGGGATGCGGCGACGGGAGCGCGAAGCTGGTGCGACTCCGCGGCCGGCGCAGTGGGGGACGCGAAGCGTGGCGAGGCGAAGCGGTGCTCGTGCGACGATTGGTGGAGCAGGCCGGAGCGAGTGCTTTCGGAGCCGTCCTCTCTACTGCTACAGCTGCTGTTCCCCTCGTCCTCATCGTCAGACCCGAGCTCCACCGCCTGCCGCATCGCGGAGCCGAGGGGCCACAGCGGCATGTCAGCTGTAGCGGCCGAGTGTGGAAAGACAGCCGGGATTGAGGCGCAAGATCGGTGCGGACTTCCGAGAAAGAAATCAGAGGGTTGCCCAGCCGCGCGGCGGGTGCGGCTGAAGGCGCAGAACAGGGCGGTGGAGCGAAGAGAGAGAGCCAGCGAGGACGATGAGGTTGGGAAAGCGGGGCGATGGCATTGAGCGTGCACGCACTGGTGAGCGGTCCGTCGCCCCGTGGCTGGGGTTGGCAAGGGGGTGGGAGCAACGGAGGAGAAGAGATTCACTCCTCGCGCACACACGCGGGGGTGGAATAACAACCAAAAGCCAGTAGACAGAGAGGGGGCGGCGATTGCGAGCAAAACCGACGTGTGTTTGTAGAGGATGGTGGGAACTTCGGCGTCGCGGGCCTGAGAAAACGACGAGGTGATTTGGCGTCGCCGCTGCCTGCGCTGACAACGCGAGCACGGAAGATGCGCACGGCGCCGAGCCGTGGAGAGCTGAAAGAAGTGAAAGGGGTGAGATCGAGTGGGACGCCGTGAAAGGAGTGCGTTACCAGGTGAGGGTAAGTCGTGAGGGGACGGATAGATGAGGGGGGTGGGAGGTGGGTGACGCGCGAGCTCGAAGCCCAAAGGGTAGTGCTCCATCATGTAGAGGTGCTGCAGAAGGCCAGCCGCGATAGTACGCAATACAAAAGCAATGCGTCAGTGGGGCTGAACCGCTTGCATCGCAGGCTTAGGTAATGCATGAGGCAGGAGGAGTGAGGGGCGGCGGTGCAGCGTGGCGGCACGCTTGCGGCGCAACCACCACCTGCACAACCAACGCAAAGAGGAGGACGCACTGATGAGAGTGCAACCGAATGGCTCGCTGTCATGTTGCATGTATCCGAGTAGGAGCAGCAGTCCAATCATGAGGTGAGGAAGAACGAAGAGCTGTACAAGGCAGACGAGAAGCTGCACCAGCACTAGCAGCAGCGGCAGCTGAGGAGTGCCGCGAAACGGACGCCCAACGCGGCAAGCGTGAGTACCTGCATAGAAAAAGTGCGGCCTTCAACAATCACAGGGGTGCAACGGCAAGCAGGCGGAGGGGGGGGGGGGAGGGGGAGGTTGCTACGCAGAAAACGCAAGTCGACTTCTCATGGCTACTTCCGCCTCGCTAAACCGCCTTGCCGCGGCGACACAGTTCTGCAGTGATACGCTGAATTATGATGCCATGAAGGAACGAGGATAGACACACGTTGTCGCCGACGCCGGAGCACCGCGCGACGTAAATGGTTGCGAGTTCACCGGCACCGGCACCGTCGTTCCCGTCAATGCCACCAACCCCCACGACAGCCGGCAGCACCGATACGCGACTTGTCGCCAGTACCGGCTGCAGAAGCTTGAGCTGCGCCAAATACGTCTGGCTGAGATCCACCACGCCGTCGGTGCTTGGTGCGTCCATGACAAGCCCCAGCACCACCGCTCCCGCTGCGATTTGAAAACGGTGGTTCAGCACGGAGTGGAAGTAAGCGAGCGAGAGGTTCTCGCCTTCTACAATGATAATTCTGCCATCGCTGAGTGACTTGTCCACCTCCGCCGCTACCGCCGTCACCACAGCGTCCTCATGTGAAGAGGGCGCGACACCCACGAGCAGGCACTGGTCAATAGAGGCGCTGATGTCGCGCAGCACCTCCGTGTTCACAACCGCACTGCAGTTCAGGCGTGCGCTGAGCAAGTGCGCCAGTGTCGTTTTGCCGCAGTGCGCCGGGCCAGCTATGAAGAGCACGAGTGGGATCCGCTCGGCGTGAAACTGGCTAACCACAGGGAGGAGCTCTGTGTGCCGCTGCGAGAATCCGGCGGCAACCATGGCGTAGCGGATGTACTCCTCCAGCTGCGCTTGGGTGATAGAGGTGCACTCGGCGTTGACGAAGTGCCGCTTCACGTCGAGACTGATGCGCACGGCAGCATCTTCAGGGACGCAACAGAACATAAGCATCTTTGACAAGAAAAACCGCGAGAGAATGTAGTGGTGCGCTTCTGTCAGATGCACCTTCACCTTGACAACATCGTACTTTGAGCTCATAACTCATGTGACGGACTACCAAGGTGGCGCTTCATTCTCGCTATGCCGTTGTAGGAAAAAAAAAGTAGGAGACATGCAGAAAGGCGAAGGAGAGTGTGTGTGTTGAGACTGGGAGGGATAGTGACGGGGCTACAACTCATCTCCCCCTTACGCCCCGAAGGCGTGGTGGTGAGCGTGTGCCGCGTGGGGCGCGGGCCGTGGCTGGGAGGCAGCGGAAAGGCTTGGCCGCCGCGCGGAGGCCGCAGTAGCGTGCGCGAGGCATCCGGCCGCGCAAGGGCGCTCCTCGCGGTCAGCGGGCCCATCCGCAACACCCCGGGGCTGCTCGCAAGGCGCGCCCGCGGGGGAGCCCTGCGCCGCCTGGCGCCGTTTCGACCGCGTGTGCCGCCACCGGAAGTGGCCGCGTGCGCCGCCGCGACGGGGTGGTTGTTGCTTTTCAGCGCCGCATTGCACCGCGCATCGTGGCACGCCAGTGGGTGGCAGGTGGAGGGGGACGAGGAGACCGCAGCACGGCCGCCCGAGGGCCACACGCACGACACGGGTGCCGCGGAGAGCGTCTTCCTCTTCGTGCTGGGAGCCCCAGCAGCCACCACTTCGGTCCCACTGGCGCGCCGCGGGGTGGGCAAAAGGGCAGGCGTTCACATGAACACTTAATAGCAACGCGCCGCAGCCGCCGTGCCTGGAGACGGGGAGGGGGAGCGGTAGGCGCTGAGCAGGGTGTGCCTCCCTACCACCGCTGCTGCGACAGTGGCACTTCGCCCATGGAAAGGTGCCACGCACCGCCCCCCTCCGGACCGCCGCGTATTTGTCCGTGAAGCACGGCGGCCCATGAAGTGACGCGCTGAAGGTGGCGTCGGGAAGAGAAGGGCGAGACGAGAGGGGAAAGCACGCACATTTAGGTTGGGAGAAGAGGAGACAGAGAAAAAAAGAGAGAAAGTGAAAGCACTGAGTTGAGACGGAAATGGGCGAGCTGGGCAACCCAGGAATCAAAGTGAACGCAGTGCCGTACGCTCGTGTCGTGTTGCGCCACGACGGCCCTCCTCCCACCGAGGCACACTGCACAGTGGCGGTGAAGTGCCCTTGCGTGAGTCCCACGCATCGGCGCTCCTCCGCACTGAAGGGGTGCGCTAGGAGCCGGGGTTGTGGAGAGGGAGGGGGGTGGAAGCAGATTGGACAAGAGAAGGGGGAAGGGGAAAGGCGCCTACACGTTGCACCTCGACCCGCTGAGTCGCGACAACAAAGTGAACACGCAAAAGAAGCCCGCGGACACGACAAGAACTTAGCGCAGAGTTGGCAGATTTGGAGGCAGAATTGAAAACGCGAAACAGATAGACGAAAAAGAAAAGTTGAGAGGTTGTGCAAGCGCTATCAGAGGCACCCGTAATACGAGTGCTCTGTTTCAAGCTCGCTGGGCTCCACTTCAACGAGTGGAGTTGCCGTTGGCAGACGGCAACGTCTGGAGAAGAGACCGAAAGGGAAAAGACAAACAAGAAGCGAGTGAAAGGGCGGAATGAAAGCCGTACTTTGTTCCCCGTTTCAATTGAGTCTTGAAAAAGCGTATCCTTTTCTTCTTTTCACGTCGAAGGTTTTTTTTTTTTTTTAAAGGCGGTATGCGCATGGGAAACCTGTTTGCTGTTGATATTGGGATCCTGGTCGACCCCTGACGCGTTTTCACAAGAGTGGAGGGAGGGAGAGAGTGGCACAGTGAGACAATACAAAACGGGACGATGCCCACACAGATCGAGACAAAGAGGATTTACTTCAGTTGACCATGCAGTGAACACAAGTGGATGAGGAGGAGCAGCCTTCATCGCCGTTCCTTCGCAGCGCGCGCTCCCCAGAGGCTGCATCCAACATCGAGATTTGCCCTTATCAGAGACAGCGCGCCGAGTCATCGAACCCGGTCAGAATGAACCACCGATAGAGCCGAGAGAAGAAAAACGGCGTGAGCCGAGGGAAGGAATAGGAGAAGTCGAAGGGACGAAGACAGCACTCGCACGGGCCCACGAGCGCCTTTCGGAAAGAGCGTACAAGAGTAATGACGGTGCGCACCACAGGCACTGGCGAGCAACAACAACAAAAGAACAATAGAGGGGGCGTGGAGGCCTAAGACCCGCGCTAGGAGTGGAGAGCGGGCACGGAGCGTGAGGCGCACCGAGTCGCAACACACCGCGCGTCTTCGTGTTGCCGACTGTGTCCAGCAGAACCGCCTCTGCTAGAGGCGACGTACGCGTGGCACGGTCGGTCGTGGCAGGGAAGCGGGGTGGGGGACTTCAGCGGCAAGGAGGAGGGGCAGCGGCGCATCGCTGCGCTCCGTCTCCGCGAGCGGAGCAGGTAGAGGACACAGCCAGCGCGGAGGGCAGGGCGGGAGAAAGAGGGAGGGGAGGGAGGAAACCGGAAAAGGAAGACGACGGCGAAGCACACACAGCGATGATCGTCCCGCCTCACGCCGCTCGACGCGGAGAGAGGGCGAATCAAGAAGCCGAAGCTGGGGAGTCTAGAATCAATGAGAGAAAGGCACGCAGCACCACACAGCACGCTTACAAACACAACGGCCTGCCCGTCTGTCACACGAGAAGAGCGGCTGGCACGGCGGGAGGGCTCGAACGCAAGCCGCAGAGGCGGAGGAAAAGGAAGGCGGGAGCGTCATGTGCGTGCAGCGACGCTGCCTCCGTCCGCGAGCTCTCCTCTCGCGTGCTTGCAGGAGCGGCACAAAAAAAAAGCACAAAAGAGGCGCATCGCGCTGTTGAAAAGAGGGCACTTGAGGAAGAAGGGGGGGGGGGAGAAGCCAAGACCCGTTAGAGGTGGGCATTACATACGCGTGAACAAACGTGAAATAAGCAAACAGAGCGTGCAAGCAGCTTCACTCGCGCTTCGGCAACTTCTCCTTGCACTCACCCTCGTGAACCGACAGCTCCTCCGAGTTTTTGCGCGCAGAGTCGGCCGAGAAGCTGGTGTCAGAGCTGCTGGAGACATCGCGATCGACTCCGACAAACAGCTCCTGCACCTCGTTGCCGTTAGCATCCAGAGTTGCACAGAGGCGTGAACCCGGCAGGAGCAGGAAGGACAGCGGCAGAATGAGCAAAGGGGTCACGAGGTGGCCGGTAATCACGAGCCACGGTGCGTTGCTGTAATCGCACTTGCCCCGCGTCACCACAGGCCAGATTGTATCCATCAGGATGTACCCGATTGCCGATGACGTCGAGCCGCCGAGATGAGTAATACCAGTGAGCAGAGCCAAAACCATCGCCTCCGACCCACGCGGCGCCACACGCGACATCAGCAGAAAGACTGGCATGTGGATCAGCATGATCACAACATCCGTCAAGACAGTGTCACCGCAGATGTACAACGCATAGTCAGGAATACCAATGTACACGTTCCAGCGCTTCACCATGATCAGGTCGAACATGGAGACGACAGGAATGATGATGGCTGAGGAGCCCATGATCGCGCGGTAGCTGAAGTTCTGGAGAAGGTGCGCGAAGAGTGTCATGCCGATAATGCTGCACACGTTGCCAACAATCCCGTTCATGATGTTCATGAATGTGTAGTTGAAGTGCGGCCCATCCGGCAGGCACGCAGGCTTCGCCACGTAGAACGTGTTCAGCACGCCGGGCAGGCTGAGGTAGAACACGCCACTGAAGTAGAGATAAACCCCGGTCTTGGCGACAACACGCGGCAGCGCCAGGAACGCAGCCACGCAGATGACGACGGTCACGGCGATGCAGGTGTACAAAAGCTCCCAGCGGGTGCCGAGGATCGTCACAACCGTCTTCGTAACAACGGCTGCAGTCATGACGCNTGGCGTCCTCGATGCGCGCCTGGCGGTTCGGCTGCTCCCCGAACACGTTGAAGATGAAGAGCAGGCTCAGGAAAAACAGCAGACCAGCGGCTGTGTAGACGCCGACGTTGGTGAGGTTGTTGTCAGACAGCGGGCCCTGCACCGCGGCCGCAATCATCGCACCGAAGAGCGCGGCACCCCAGGCCCAGCTCACCAGTGCCGGCCCTTTCGCTGGGTTGCGTCGGATGCGGCGGCTGTAGATCGCCTGCGCGAGCACGTCCACGTTTGAGACGAACAGCGCCGTCACAAACATGAAAGCAGCCGCTGGCTTTGCGCTGGATTCCTTTGCCGGCAGCAGTGCATACAGCAGCGCGAACACGCCGCCACCCAGCGTGAAAAGCACGCAGTACCACCGCTTCGTGTACCCAAACACCGCGAAGGTGTCTGCGATGGCGGTGAAGAAGGAGTTGACGGACCAGCCGAGGGCGTACAGAGAGGACAGGCGCTGATACATGGCGCCGGTGAGTCCGTAGCGCCCCGTCAGCATGGGCTGAATGGACAGACGCATAAAGCCATGCGCCAAGCCCTTGAGCAACACACGCTCCAAGCCCACGGAGACGACGAGTCCGGGGCTATAGGCCTTCAGCACAAGCCCGAGCACCGGCACGTTCTCGAGGAAGGGCACGTAGTCGAAGAG